>BRZM01000042.1:87227-117977 GCA_033238685.1 Lates japonicus | reverse complement strand
CGGGCTCCTGTGTGTGTAAGGGTGGGCGGTATCAGCTGTGCCAGAAATCTGTTAGTGTTAATGCAGTTACTACTTCCTACTACTACTGATAGAGGTTGATAGAAGTCATAAGTCGATAGAAGTCATAAGTGTCATAAGTTGCAGTTTTGCAGTCTCTTGTAGAAAGTGCCATTTCAATGGATAATCTGCTCATTAATGCATCCAAGATTATTTATTTTAAAGTATTACAACAGGAGTTAAGAGACGGAGATGTTTCAGCTAGGACTGACAAAAGCATGCAAATCAAAAATGTTAATTGATGGATTTTCTGTCAGTCAGATAACTGATGGGTCAACAAGTCATTTTAGCATCAGTAGCAGCACAGGTTGAGGTGGATATTGAGCATATCACAGGATGAATGTCTGTAAATGAACTGGTAGGAAAAGCTACATGATGAGAGCCACATACCCTGCACACTGCCTCTTCAACTGTCACTTGTGACAAGTGTGATTGTGATGTTCTAGCAGAGCCATAGTTATCTCAGTTCTCAGAGTTTCTTATTTAGTGTTTCAGTCTGCCTTAGTTAAAGCTGTGAGGCTGTTTTCAGGTAATACTGTGTGCTTTGTGCTGCTTTCAACAGTTGAAAGACATGCATGCTGTTGATATGGGAGTCTCTTGGTTCATGTATGATAAGCAGCTTGTGTTGGCAGCGTCAGGCAATTCACCACAGTCAAGCTCCTGCTGGGACTGCATCATGCTAACATTACACACACACACACACCCTTTAAACTATAATCCATGCTTATGTATGAGAGCAGCATTAAGCTGTACGCACATTGTTCTGTCTATAAACAGTAAAGGTATCTCTGTGTGTATTTAGGGTTTTTTTCCTTGTTGTAGTTTAATGATCAGATTGAAATTCAGTTTTGTTTGACATCATACATTCAACCAGACATTGTGTTCATGTTGTGGTGTTTTTTTTTTTTTTGGTTAATTTTTTCACTAACCAGTCAGTAGCAGGTAACTGTATCTGTCCTGCTGACATCTGTGGTAAGAGTTGCTAGAAACGGCCAGGAAACTAAACTGTTTTTCACACTGATCTATGTCAATATATTTTTGGGGTGTTTAAAAAGATCCAGTAGTAATATGTCAATCATCAGACCCAGACTGTACTCTCTGGTTCTGTTCTATGTTATAGACATGTTTTATAGACATTATAGACATAATCAATACATTTATAATTCAGGTGAAAGACACTTTGTATAGGTCTGTCTCCTGATTTCTGTCTTTTCCATTTCTGTTGTCAGCTGCCTCTCAGCTCTTATTTGGAATTTGCCTCCATGAAAATGAAATGTAAATTAGATCAGAAGAATTCATGCATTAAGGGAAAATGACCAACTTATAAACAGACACTTGTAATATGTAATTCATACAGTACATACAGCTATTGGTCGTTACATCAAAGTGTAGATAGTGCATCCTATGAAATCCCTGCATGTTCACTCTGCACATTTCACTCTATGTCCAGTAGTTCTGCTTGTGCTTTTCCTCTGTTCCCCTCTGTCATTCTGTCTTTGCGGACAGGTTTCTAACAGACAGGTTTGTCTGTAGATGAAGAGAATGGGTTGTCGTGGAAACTGTATCATAGCCTGGTAACTACGGTGACGATGATTAAAGCAGTCATTTGCTGCTGTGAACACAAAGTTCATGCACACACACAGGTGTAGACCTCAGTTAATGCGTAAAAACATTTAAAAAACTGCTTATCTTGTGTCTGCTGGTCCCCTTCCACCTTTCCCTTTTGTCTTCCACCTTGTGTGTTTTGTCTTCTCACATGTCTTTGCTCCTCTGTCTCTAGATCTCAACCCTATTTCATGTCTCCTGAGCTCTATCTATCTCCTGTTCTTGTTTTAGCCTCTTTATCTGTGTCACTCGTCCCTCTTTCCTTCACTCTGCCTCTTTGCCTGACCGCTTTTCTTAGCCTCTCAGAACTGTGTCACTCTTTCCAGTGCACTGATGGAGAGATGTAATGGCTCCCCCTGAAGGGAGGACAGATTGTTACTTGCTGAATTGACTGTGGTTGAATGGGTTGTATGCGTCTACCTGCCCCTGAGCCCCCCACTCTGTCCCCTTTCCGAGGCTCCTTTAGTTTATTAATCTTAACTTAACTGTCACAGCGCTCTAGTGAAGCAAGCATCCACTGAAAGCCGCAAAGAGCCTGAAAAGAAGACGGCACCTAAACATTCAGGGTCAGAGCAAAGGACCAGCCACCTGTCCCAGGCCCATTTGTTGGCTGGGGCTGTAAAGAGACGCAGGTAGGCACACAGATACTCAAAACCTGCATACATTTTTTTTGGTACTTTACAAGCTTTAGATGCAACACAAGGTTGATATGGCAATTTTGTTAGCATTTACATATCCATTAAATATGAACATCAGTATTCATCTGGAGAGTTTTTTCCACCTGATGAAATGTGAATCCAGTTTTCACTCACCTTTTTAGCTCTGCTTTGGTCTCCACCAGCTGCTCAGGGAAGTGCTGCTCAGTGCTTCACTGCTTTCACCAGCTAGTTGCTAGTCCTAATATTAAAGTTGTCAGCCTTAAAACAAAAACAGTGAGCTCAAAGACACTAAAACACTCCATAGAGCTGAGGGTAATTGCAGAGTTGAGTGGTGATTCTCTGTGGGTTTGTTACTTAGAGCAACCCATGTGACATTAGACCTAATCTTTCGAGCTATTGCCAAATGAGACCTCTATTAAAACGGCTTTAAAATGTTTTCAGAATCTCTTTGTTTTCTCACCCAGTTCCTCCCAGTCGTCAGACAGCAGTAAGAAACAGAAGGTGGAAATCACAACAACAACGACGGGAAATGGAGACAGACACACAGGTGGGCTGCAGCCTGAGGCCTATGAGGAGGAATGTCCACTTGAAGCAGACAGAAACTGAGTTGTTCTTCCATACACAGAGCTAAAACTGCCTTTATAACTAGAAATGGCAACTGACCCTCTTTGATGTAGATTCGATCTGACCCTGTTTACTCAGATTTTAGGCAGGCCTGCCTCACAGTGAAAATATAAGAAAAACTCACACAAAGGCCAGCCTAAACCTGAGGGGGCTAGTTTGACCTTATCTCACACTTGAGGTAATTACTGAGTGCTACCAGTGGGCGCTGCATCAAGAATTCATTGTCGAACAACAGAATCCAGAGCAGCTCCTTTTTTGCTCTCTGACAACACCGGGTGCTAGTTCATTAGCTAGTAGCTATCTTTGTTTGATGGCAGTTTGGAGCTGATCAGGTAAAGCTATTTCACTGAAAACAACTGCCTTTTGCCCACTGGAAACAAGGCTGATCACAGCAGAGAGTGAATCAAAGCAATAAAGTTTTGAGCTGTAAAATCAAAACAATGAGCTCCGTAAAGCTCTGGTGATAATTATCTGGGTTTTGGCACTATGAAATACACCTTTCATATTATACATAATTATTTAACCCATTGTTAATAGAAAATATTGAATAGTGCAGCTTTAAATTAAGAGGTGTATTAGTTTAATGTATATTTAAGTGGCTTTTAGTCATCGTCTAAATTGCATGCAAGGTGGTTTTGGGAAATTTGGTTATATATTTCAGTTTGTATTATTTAGAGTGTACAGGCAGACTTACTTTTTTAATAGAGAGTACTTGGCATCATCACAACAATCTGAGAACACAACACTGAAAACACAGTGCTGACATTACCTTACAAAAGCCTAGTCCCCAGCAACATAACACTGTTTTTGTTATGTTTTTTTTTAACATAGCTTTTCTGTGCATTTTTCCCCAACTGTGTTTTATGTCACTGAAAATGGACATATTGCAGAACTATTCTAGTATAAACATTTTCAGAAATTCGGTGTTTGTATTTAGTGTTGATGTGTAGACAAACTGAGGTTTTAGCTTTGTTGTCCCATTGTTATTAGCCTATTTGAACTGGTGCTACCCTTTTTCAGGCTTCTGATTGGCCAACATGGCTCTCTGGTTAAGTTTATATCACCAGCTGTTGGTCTGTAATACTCTTGACAGTGTGTTTTTGCATGTTCAGTGTTATAAGAGGGAAGGAAGAAAATCCCATGTTAATAAATACCTGTGGACTAGGCAAAAGTTGGCATAGCACGCGTATTGGCAACTTACCTTCTCACACATCCAGCAGAGCACAGAGTAACCTTAGCATTCACTTGTCCAATATTCACTCTCCATTTAGCTCATTTTTGCAAACTTCAGTTTTTCCAGCTCTCTGAATTTTCATCACTGACCTTTTCAAAATAGCCTGTGTGAATGTACAATCTCTGAATCTGACAGTGTGTTGTGCTGTTCAGAACAGGAGGAAGGAGCAGGAGGAGGAGCAGGGGGAGCTGAAGATCAACAGACTGTCCCCGGCCTGACGGCAAAGAGCCCCTCAGTCTCCCCTGAGCTCCAGTCAAGGCGTGTTACACCTGCCGTCGGCAGCCGTGTGCGTCGGCGTTTTACCAGGACTGTGGGTTTATTCTGGCAGCAGCGACTCTGACAGCAGCTCGGACAGCGAAGCGTAGCGTGGATGCAATCATGTTGCCGTACCCCCGGCACAGCAGGGCTTACAGATAGACACACAACCACACATACACACACACACATCTTCAGCATGTTTGCCTGCCTTTAGAATGGTTTGCAAACAGTCAGAAAAGGTAAACTCACAAAAGACATGCACTCACACAGACAGATTAAAGGTCATAAATACACACACACACAACAGAGCTTACAGGAGTGGACCTACAGGCCACACAAGTACATATCATGTCCATACACTGACAACACACACCAAGCAAACATTTTCAGTATTCCTGTTGTTTTCACAGCTGTGAGTTGAACTGTTGCTCTTTGTCACCAGACAAAGATCAGCCCAGTAATATAATCCTAACAGTAACATTCAAACCAATTTAAACTCTATTCTGAACTAAATCTGTGTATCTATTTGTGATTTTTTTTTGCTATTGTGGCACTCAAACATGACACCTCCACCCTTCCTTCCCTTAATCACATCTCACGCAGTTTAAGCCGAGCCACCAATCCCGCAATGCCTACCCTGATGACATCCTGCCCCCCCCCTCACACCCCACTCCCAACCCAAGCCACAGCGACTGCAAGCTGTGCTATTGGCTGAGGGAACAGTGATTGACAGCTGTGGAGCAAGGAAGAGACTGCTTTAGACTGTGTCACATGACTCACACCTCTTTAGCTATCAGCAGCAGAGGAGAGAGAACCGGGGCAGGACACGCTTCTTTCTCTCTTTGGGTTCAATGCAAAGTTTGAGTGGTTTGAAAAATAATGTTTTTAATTTGTGTGACGTAATGTGTTTTCTCATCAGTAGTTTGTTTCAAAGTGACATCATGCTGGAAAGATGCTGGACTATTTGCTGCTGTCTCAGGCGTTGGAGCTTTATTTTGTTGGTGAAAGTCTGAGCAGAGAAATAAAGAGCTTTCCCTTGTACTGCGTGTTTACTCTGTGTGTGTGGTGTGTGCGTGCGTGTGTGCTTGTTTGTTTTCTAGAGATTTTGGGGAAAAATTACGTGGGAGGACTGTGTGTCACACCTTGAGCAGGATAATGTGATCACTCCTTTGCCTTAAACTAGTAGCGGGTGGGAGGACAACCTGAAGAGGTAGCCTCAGATAACACACAGTGGCATATTTAGTCACTTTCTTGATCACGTGATGAAAAATTGGAAAAGCTTTCAGGCTTTTCATTACTTACATGTGGTTATTTTTTATTAAAGGACAAGGAACAGAATCTTGTCCAAGTCAGCTGAGCTAATGTCATTTGTTACTATCCTTTGCTGTCACACTTAAAGCCCAGATTCCTCAGTTTCTCTGGATCATCTTTGATATGTTTCTACATGTTTCTACAGCTTGATTGGCTTTTGAAGTAACTGCCTACAGAGCTTAGAGACAGGATCGTGTCGAGGCACAGATCTGGGCAAGGCTACAAAAACCTTTCTGCTGCATTGAAGGTTCCCAAGAGCACAGTGGGCTGGAAGAAACCTGGAACAATCAGGACTCTTCCTGAAGCTGGCTGCCCAGCGTAACTGAGTAATGGGGGTAGAAAGGCCTTGGTAAGAGATGTGGCCAAGAACCATCCTATGTGGAGAGGGGAGAAGGTTCTTCCATTCTCCAATTGGCTTATGAACAGTGAGCACCAAAGAGCGATCGTTCCCTTTCAGGTTGTATCATTTAAAGGTTGGAGGCCTATGAAGGTAAAAGTATCGCATATCTGACGAGGTTAGAGGTTAGAGGACAAGTTAGAGAATAATCCATCCATCCATTATCTATGCTGCTTACCCGTTAAGGGTCACATGGGACTGGAGCCTATTCCAGCTGATACTGGGTGAGAGACAGGTTACACCCTTGACAGATCATCACAGGGCCAACATAGACAAACAACCATTCGCACCCACATTCACACCTACGGCCAATTTAGAGTCACCAATTAACCTAAGCTGCATGTCTTTGGACTGTGGGAGGAAGCTGGAGTACCCGGAGAGAACCCACACAGGCGACAAGAACATGCAAACTCCACATGCAAAAGGCTTGAACCTGGAACCTTCTTGTTGTAAGGCAACAGTGCTAACCACTGCACTACCGCACTGCCCAGTTAAAGAATAATAAGAAATCTAAATCCCACTCATGCTTCTCTAGGGACCTATTATAGGGTCCCAACCCCCAGATTGGAGCCAGTAGATTTTTTCATTTTCAGACTTGTAGTCATCAGCCCCAAACAGCGCTAACTGTGACGTTCCTTGAGGCCATTGATCAGGCTTCACACTGCTCCCTTTGGGGCCATAAAAGGGTTTATACAACTTAATCCCCAAGACGTGTTAGCACACTATGTATAAAATTGGTGGAGTGAGTGCATAATGACCACCACCATAATGATGCAATAATCACCGGTTCTGCAACAAGCCTTCTTCTGACCTTTGACCTCTGAAGACAAATTATTCTAAATGTTTTCCCTCTAGAGGCCTATTTTCCAAACACAGCCTACACACAAAAAGGGACCTTAAAGCAACAAATCAATGTTAATGCAAATGTGTGTTGTTGTTTTTTTTAACAAGACAAAGACTCTACAGCCATGCTAGCAGCTCTGTGAGACTACTTCAGCAGGGGCTTAGAGCTAAATGCTACCATCAGCATACTAACACTGTCATAATGACAATATAGTGAGGAATGAACACTGAGGGTATGTTTACTACTCTAGGTTTAGCGTGTTATAATGCTAAAATGCACCAGTTAACACTAAACAGAGTCTATGTGAGATTGATGGGAATGTCATTAGTTTTGTATGTTTTTGCTAATAAACCTAAAAGTAATGACCTTGTTAAGATTTTGACTTGATGATGGCACTCTGGACTGAAGTGACGGACTGACTTCTCATAGCCATACCTGGAGTGCTTCTAATATGGCTAAAAGTTATTTGACTTGTACCTCTGGACACATAATTTGGGCACTGATTAATGCAAATAAACATATTTGAATTTGCAAAGCAAGTCACAATATAAAGCTTCTTTTCATAGCACCATCATCTTGTTCTGTATAATTTTCCTGACTGACCTACACAAACAATGAAGAAGAAACCAAGCAAAAATAATTACTCTACTGAAGTATAAAATACATCATACAAAGTCTTTCTTTAAAAGATTGGATGATGAATGATTGGTAAAAAACAAAACAAAAAACTTATACTGTCACTCTTCATAAAGACTCTGCCAGTTTGTTAGGGGTTAAAAGATCTGAGATGTGGCTCAGAGCCAGACCTACATGGGCCATAAAATTAATGTGTAAAATTGTGCTAGATCAAAACTAATTCGGGTAATTGGATTCTAGGATGTGTATTCAGTCCTCATTAAAACCTTGGCAGGAGCCTTGTGCATGTGGAGCTGAGCTCAGTTTGCTGACTAAAACTGGGTGACAGTCAAAGTGAGATAATTTCAAAATATAAAGACTCTCAGTGGCATCAAACAGACTCAACAGTCCAGTGTTTGTATTTGGTGGATAAAATGTCTCAAGTTATGTGCATCGCTGTATGAGTGTATGAGAGGAAGTAAACACAGGGCGATGATGAAGATGATGACTGAAGTTAATTTTATCTTGCGTCCACGGCCAGTAACAAGCATTTCAGTTTGTCTGAGGACAGTTCACTGACATTATTAAGGCAGCCGTGGGTTTCTCGGTTGAACCTACAGATGAAGCTCAGTACCTCTGGTGTAGCTGTGAAAGGAGTTGCTATGACAACAAATAATAAAACCAACATACACAACAAAAATATCAGCTCAGGATTTGAGCTTTGAGTTGTACCAAACACAAGCCATCTAGATGAAAAGAAGTCGCCAGCAACCACGTTTTTCCATGTGGCAATTACTAAAGTTTGCTCAAGGTGGTTTGTACTAAAGGCAGCAGCACCAAACCACACAACAAAGAAAACCACATACTGCCTAAAAAGGTTGTGGGATAAAAGTGCTATTTTGAGATTTAAGAATTATTATACGTTTCTCTGATGCCACATTTTGTTTGCTGAATTCACTCTGTTCAGTCTGTTTAATTGGCAGAATCAGTCTGTAAGTCACTATGTGTTCAGTCCAAGAAAACCAACAGAAAAAAATCATGGCTGAGTCATGTGGAGTTAAACACAGATCTAGTGTCAGTGATTTTTGTCACACCCGTTATTTCATATATTATTTCATCTGTGGTTGCCCTACATCTCTTTGTAGTTGTTTTGCATCTCTTTGTTTTGTGTCTCTGTCATCATTTTGTGTCTCTTCCCTGAGTGCTTTATCCACCGAAACACAGAGAACGTGCACCATTTTCTTCAGTTTATTAACCTGAGTGTGGACATAGACACAACTTTATAAAATGAATATCACATTTAGTACAAAGATGCACAGTAATACACATAGTAGCAGTTTAAGAACACAATTCAGCACTGCATAAAAAGTACATTAAAAACATGTCAGAAACATTGGCTTATCAGAACGTAAACAGCATCATATAAATATACATTCGAATATATATATATATGCATATCAGAAAGTTTTCGTCCGCTTCCCACTCATGAAAACTGACAGTAACAGCCTTCTCACATCGTTCTTTGCCATGTAACACCTTCGCTTTCAACATAATCTCATTAAAATATTTACAAAATCTGGTAAATACAATCTGAAAAAAAAAACAAAAAAAAAACATGCTTTTCTGATCATCAGTATCATTTTGTAAACAGTGAGTAGATATTGGCAACATGCAGAATGAATCAAAGTCATAAGAAATACAAGGATTTTGCAAAAGCCCCATATTTAACAGCCAAATGAGTTTGCACAGTATCCCACACCTATCCTGTGTTTGTGCTACAGCTACCACTACAGCCTCATTCTCTGATTCTGTCCTCTTGAATTGAATAAACACAGTGGAGCGTAAAAACCTGCCTCTCAGACAACAGGTGATCAAAACTTCTAAATGGAGCAGGGGTTAAGACATTGTGCTCTGTTCAGGCTCAGTCTGCGAGTCCACATCGCGTGAGCATAAAAGCAGCCTTCATCTGATCTGCTACCTGAAAATCATCCGTACAACAACAGGAGAGGATTCAATCACTGGTATAGTTCAGCTTAGAAGGGACTTTACACCAAGGAGTTGTATGTATCACATGGTATAAGTCACAAGACACACATGCAAAAAGAAAAAAAAAAAAAAACACATCCTGATGAATCAAGATATTTTTCATTCCTCTAAAAACGCCAGTGTTTTACCTGAATATTCATATACTAACTTGGAGACACCTGCCATCACTTTAGACATGCAAGATCCTTTACGTGTTATCATCATAGACCTGTGTGCTAGAAAGCTTTAACAGAGCAGAGAATATCACTTCTGATGGATTCACACTGGACCAAACTTTCTTTAACCAGTACAACTTTGCAAATATAATGGCAGGGATGTCTTCAATATTTTATTTTTTATTTTTTATTAATTTTTTGTCCACAACTCAATTTTGTTCACAGCTAATATACACACTTTCATTCTGTATTGTTTGCTGTTGACGAGAAGAGAGGTTTTGTTGGGCTATTGTACAACGTGTGAGCTCTCGTCTTCGGTGGGGGTGTCTCACTCCGGTGCTGGGTTGATGGGGGGGAGATTCCGCTGTTTAAAATACTGGGTGACCTGCTGAGGCAGCTCGGCCAGGACCGACTTGGCAAGAGTCTCCTTAGGTGCCTGAAAGAGAGAGGGAGAAAAAAAAAAAAAAAGAGTGTGACGCACATTAAAGGATAATTCCGGTATTTTTGAACCCAGGCCTTATTTTCCCATGTTTTTGTGCATAAACGATCACCAAGGACAAAAATCTTTGGAATTGCTGGTGTATTGAGCAAGAACGGTGTACCAGGCCACTGCAAACAGCTGCTGCAATGCAATCTAATGGGCAACTGTCCATGTCAAAGTACGTCCACTAAACAACTTGTTTTAGCCACTGACAGGCTCAGATTGTTATTCTAAGTGTCTGACAACATTATTGATGGGAGTCCTACTGAGACAGACTTTCTCTTTAGAGAGTTTTTGTTTAACCAGAAACTATGGGCTAAATATCACAACCAGACTCCACTGACAAAAACAATACTTTCACCTCACAGACCATGGAAATTTCTGAAATACCGCTGCCTCAATCAGTTAGTTGTGTTATTATGTGGGACTTGTAAAGGATCTGAAAGTCACACAGGATGCTTTAAAAAGCACTTGTAGCTGCAGATCAGATGTATCAACATTCAGGAGGAATTTTGGACCATTCTTCCGACAGAACTGCTTCAGCACAGACATATTCTTAGGATGTCTGGTGTGAGGTGTCTCTTAAAGTCTTTGTTTGAAGTCATTCTGTAGCAGATTTACTTCCAGTGTTTAAGGTCATTATCCTGCTGCATCAACCAGCTTCTCTTGAGCTTCAGCTGGTGGAAGGCCATCCTGACATTATCCTGCAAGATACCTTGATAAACTTGGGAATTAATTTCCCCTCCATTATAGCAAGCTGTCTAGAGCCAGAGGCAGCAAAGCAGCCCCAACTCATGACTGTGCTTCACCAAAGGGATGTTGTTTTCATGTTGGTATGCAGTGCCCTTTTTAAACAATACATAGCACTGCATGTTCTTCCCAAACAATTCAACCTTAGCTTCACCAGTCCATAAAACATTTTCACAGTAGCGTTGTGGAGGTCTTTGTCAAACTTCAGGCATATGATGATGTTTCTTTTGGAGAGCAAAAGCATTCTCTGTGGTGTCCTACCATGGACTCCATGCAGCCATGCACCATGATTTGCATATGGACTCATGAACAGAGATGCAGAAATGCAAATAATTCCAAAGGGCTTACTTACTTTTCCTTGCTACTGTAAATGGTTTTACTTACTTAAACTGTGCTTGGTCTCGTTAATTAGATTTTGAAGCAGGTTTTGACTACAGTAGATACAGAATAACACAACACATAAATTCTATTACTACAATAGCCGCTAACTTTCAATCTAATCACCAACAACTACACCAACTTCATGAGGATAATTTGTTGTAAAAGTTGGTCTGCCAACACAGCTCATCATTTCAGGTCACTCTCATTAATGTTTCCTCTGTCTCAGCTTCGTTTCTCCCTCTTTCTTTGTGTCCTGTCTGTTGCTGTCTCTCACCCTCCCACCAACAAACTGGAATGAAGCCAGCAAACACTGTCTGTTCCTCCCACAACAAAGGAAGTCAGCTCACCCACTACCAGCCTACACACACACACACACACACACACAAAACATACAAAAATGACAAAAACGAAAATGCACTAAATTAGGCCTCCTGTGTACAGCCTGTAAATGTGCACACAGTAATCAACCTGTGTGCTAGCCAATATCACACATGTATGAGCACTCATAAACATTAACGCTTTCCAGTGTAAGTGCGCTCATCAACAGAACACATAACTCACACACACACGCACTGACAGTGTCTCTGTTGAATATGAGATAACCAGGCAGCTACCCTCATCTAGCAGACTCCGTGTGTGAGCAGCTACAATCTGAGTAGCAACAGGCTGCCATTTGGTAACACATCCACACTCAGACAGCATGACATCATGTCATTAGGTAAAGCCTCTACTGCAGCACTAAAATGGAGTCAAAGTGACACTGCAAAACACATCAGTGAGTCGAAACATCTGCAACTCTGCTAGAAGATGCCAAACTTCACTGAGACCAGTTTAGTTGTTAAACTTTGTGGATGATTCACCAGAAACTATTTTCTATATAAACAGGTGGTTGTATGTGTTCTAAATATTCATGTTCCAACACAGTTCCACCGAGGACATTGTAGTGCCTAGTCCAATTAATCATGTATTTTGGGGGAAATAAATTAATAAATAAAAATACCCATTCTTTACTTGCACACCCTGCAGATACAGACAGGTCTAAGAAGAGCATAAAATGGCATTTTGATGGTCGGGGGCTTCTTAGGCAATTTCCTGGGGGCAATTGTGTTTCTTTGAGATTTGTTTGACACTGCCTTTAACCTTGTCTTTGCTTGACTTTGCACCTATAACTACTCAGAAACTACTTTCCAATGTAGATTTATCGTCATTCATATCTCATGAACGCTTTTAATCTTTTAATGAACATACTTTTCTGTTTGCTCACACTGGATGAATTTCTTTGTTGGATTGCTGTGATTTTAACAATGTAATCTGGTGGCAGACATTTAATGTGATATTTTACCTTTTCTTATTACATTCTAATTGATTTGAGATTGCGTTCCAAACCAATGTAAAAACACTGACTGCGATCTTGATTATTTTTGATTATTTTTCACTTGTCATTTGAAGCGTTTTTACTATTCTTATGGTTCGTTTAGGCTTTGATTGATTGCTTTGGTTTTTTAATCTGAGTATGATTGAATGCTTTGAATTATTTAGCCTCATCATGACTGATTGATGATTGTTCATTTTGATGATTGATGATAATTCCTAAATGATCGACTGATTGTTGTTTGTTGGTGATTTTAACTTCCTCAGCTGGTTATTCAGCCCATGGATGACGAATTATGACTGAATCAGAATCTCGCCACCATCTCTCTCGCTGTGTAAACTGGCAATATGCAGTTCTTGTGAAAACTGTGGCAACACTGCCACATCTCAGGCATGGCTATTATGTTTTCAGCCTAATAGCCATGCACAAATAGGAGGACAATAACAACAATAGATAGAATTTTGTAGGCCAACCCAGAAGTTAGCATTACCCTGGTTCCCTCGCCAAAAAGCCAATGAGATTTTTCCATAGATTTTTGGATTATACTAGAAAGTGAGCTCAGTGACCAACAAGTTTATGGTACGGTCTGTTCAGCAAGATAATATTAACAAATGAACACCACTTGAACACCAACTGATTTTTGAAGCCTAAATACAATCGCAATCAAAGTAAAAAGCTAATATTAGGCTATAAACTACTAACTACACCACGGTCACATGACGTCAACGTCACCACCACCAAGCTTCCAACTTGTGATTAAATTTGGCGCAGTTACCTCCTCTACAGAAACCTTTCTTCTTAGAAAATTAGTGATAGTTTGTAAGAATGTGAATATAAACACAGCATGGCTGTAAAGGTGGGCTGGTGAGTAGATCGTTTTTGTGTGTGGCGTTTTGACGTAGTATGACCTCTGTAGTCTCATTTAGCCACTTGTTATCAACCGTCTTTTTTAAGACACGTAAAAACTTTAAAAATCATAAGTGGGGTATTTTCTGATGTTTTTTTATTTGTAGAACAAAATGTGAAAATGTCCTGAGCATGCGCTAACCATATACCTTTTTTCAATAATTTAAACCAAAAACCCATTGAATTTGGGAAGACGGAACCAAAAGTGTTAAAATGCTAACTTATTTCCAGGTTTTAGGACTCATTCCTGCACCACTCTATGTCGGACTATTGAGTTGCGTTTGTGCTGCAGGCTCATCAAGTTACATCGCCATCTACTGGCCTGGCATGCATGCATCTGCATTTTCAATTGTTTTTGCAGATCAGTGTGCATGAAGATTGTTTTCGCAACGTTGTTGTGTGAATGCAGAATTCTTTATAACGCAAAGGAAAAACGTTTCCATTTTAAGTAAAACTGTTGTCGTGTAAACAGGGCCTTTATGATACTTAAAGATGTTTTTTTTTTAAACTTATACTTTGTTTAAAAAGTTATTTGGAGGTCAACGTCAAACTTAACAACCAGTTAACCTCAACCACTCACTCTGTGATCCCCCTGGCTTTCATGTTTTAAAAGGCTGAGACCAATACTCACATTACGAAAATCCCTGAAAGGGACAAATTGCACAATGTCCCGAACAGCCTCCTCTCCTGTGTTGGACCTCAAAACACTGGCATCTCCGTCTAGGAACTCCATGGCAGCAAAGTCTGCATTGCCCACACCGATGATAATAATGGACATGGGTAGCTTAGACGCCTGTACGATGGCATGGCGTGTCTCGTCCATGTCGCTGATGACGCCATCTGTTATAATGAGGAGAGTGAAGTACTGCTGCAGAGGGGAAGAGGGATGATGGAGGGGAAGAGATGAAGAGAGAATGAGAAAAGGAAGGAGAAAAGACAGAAAGGGAAATGAGAGAAAATGTGACTTTTAGTTGAACTTTCATTGCTAAATGTGAAACAGATCCCAATGCACTCCTAAGAGGAATCTGCATCGTGACAAAATATGAGAGAATCAGTTACATTCATGGTTTCGCTGTCAATAATGGTAAGCAGAGTGACAAAGTGCGAAAAAAATAGAAACCAGAATGAAAGCTTTTCTGCATTACATCGAGTTAAGCTCCATTCATATTACCCAGCACACCATCTGTTCCTGGGAAAAAAATGAGGGAAAAAAGAAAAAAAACTGACTTCAACAGAACAGGAGGAAGGGAAGTGAATCATGAATGGCTAAATGAGAAATTATGAGAAAAGAAAGAACAAATACCAAATAATTTGCAATGAATCAAGAGGGAAAGAGATCAGGCTTCAGGATAAGACTGAAACATCCTTTAGTCTGGTATACATGTTTATCATATTGATATATTTCTGTGCAATTTAAAGGACAAACCTGAATAAAAGAGTGGGGGAACATGATGAATGCACAAAGGGCACAAAATGTGTGTCTGTATACTGCATGAGAAAGGGGGAACGTGTCATGGCCAAGTCTGGAGATGGACTGTGTAGACAGATGGCACTCATTCTGTCATTTTTGTTTACAAGAAACAAACATACACTAATGATGACTAAACCACCTCCAGGGGACCATGCTTTGTTGGTGAAATACACTTACATAGAGTAAATACTCCTGTAAAAGACAGAGTTCTATTACTTATTTGTTTATTTGGCTACTATCATTATTGTATTGCATTCTGACAATATATCAATAAATATATTTCTATCTCTCTCATCATAGACAGGTAGCATCAAACTTATTTTAAGTGGAAATCAAGAAAATACACTAATTCTGAATTTGTATTATATAGCTGGGAATTAGTAATACTACCTGGTAGCTGGTAGAATATGGCAAAAATAATATCTGTTCCCTGTGTAGCAGATCAGATGGAGTGTTTTTGGATTTTAAATTGCACTGATTGAATTTCTGGCCACTTGGGGGCAGTGCAACACAATATTAACATATTATTACTTAAAAGTCACCTAAAAGTTGCTTTCACATTGTTTTCATTTTATGTCTTAATACATTGTTATAAAAATATAGATTATAGCTGCCTTAAGGCTAATGTAACAGGAAATACTGGCTTATTTTCACGTCCAATAGACACTGACCAACATAAACATTAGTCTGGAGTCATGTTTCTAGCCACCTGAAAATGCAAGTGACATCACTTGAAGACCTGAAAATGCAAGTGACATCACTTGAAGCAATTTACCAAACTTCACACAGCTCCCTCTGTAACCACAGAAGCTCCAAAAGTACTCCCCATGTTCTGTAAACAGACTTGATGTGTACAATTGGTGGAGGTCCCCTGTCAGTATTTCACTCATGATGCTGACGATATTGCAAGCCAAAAATAAGTGTACAGCATTTAGTCTTGGACGCACACGGTGGGCGTCTCCAAGTGCACTTGCATGCAAAGTGCAAAAGGGCTGGGTGAAGTGGAAAGTAGAGGGCGTGGTGATTAATAAATATACTCTGAACCAATCACATCAGTGGTCTTATTGCTCTGTAAAAGCTATGCAAATCACAATGACAAAAACAGCTCAACAAATAAGAGAGAGGCTTCTCCAGGAAATTATATTATTGTCTCGATGGAGCAGAGTAACACAATCATGAGAAATATAAATACAAAGCCATTTATGTGACATTTTCAGCCCAATGCTATTTCAGTTTTAATTCTACTGTATCTCAATACAATAGTGTCACATATTGTAAAATGTGAAACAGCGGTTCATGCTTTCTAATACATTTCAAGAATAAGGCAGTGACACACAGGATTGATACGCTGCTGTAATCCAATGTCTCCCACATGAACAGGCAGAATACTGAGCTACAACCAACTGGACTGATGTGTGCAAAGGTGTGTGTTGTTATTCTGTAGCAGCTTGGTGTTGTGATAATGAAGGTAAGCACTGTGCTCTGGCGTGACGCTTCTCAAATCTGAGGCTGCACAGTTATCACCACAGTGTCCTGCTGCGTTCACATGGCTGCAGAGATATAATAAACTGAAGGAGAAACTTTTCATACAATATAAAGCAGCAGTGGACAACAGATAATGTCAGAATCACAGTAATTAACATATGCATGCAGACAGATTTACAGACATTCCTGCTTCATCCACAAAACATTAATTTTATTGCTGATTTAAAAGCATCTACTGGTTGCTTTTATTTAGTTTACTCTTGTTGATAAAATCACCAGACTGGCCTCGGAAGGGATGTTACGCCAGAAACAGACATCTATCCTCAGCATAACATGTAGGACACATTTTCCACCAAAATACCCACAACTTGTTCCTGCCTAGTTTGAATGAACTGCCTCTCTTCCCAAGTGTGCACCAACGCACTGTATTGGGCACTAAAATAGCACACAGATGCACAAAGTGAATTTCAAGGTCAGTAAAACAACAGCCAGATTGCCACTTGTGCTGGTTGTTACACTGCCATTAAAAATAGGGCCCTTTGACTCTTTTGTGAAAACCCTGACTTAACTGAGCCAACTAATAACCAGCTTTCTGATACTGGATATCCAGGATGGACAATGTTAGACTCAGTGGAGCCTTGTAACCAACAGAAATCCAGAATAAGTTGAACTGGCTTTGTGATAGAGGCCCCTCGCTTAAAGTTTGAAAATGTCATCTGACATAAAACAGACTACATATGAGCCTATGCACAGAAGAAAACAATTCTACATACTAGAATATAAATGGTTATCCTATGATTAGACAAGGTGAAGACACACACTGACTTTTCTTCAGCGCTTACTTCAAAAATCCCACTTCCACAATACACACACACAAAAAGAAACACACACACAGGGAGGGCTCTGAAGCCTGTCTCTTTAATGTGCTAACAGCAGCGCTCATTAGAGAATCATTATCACACAGACAGGCAGGGTCGCTCACACACTGGGACACGCGTAGACTGCACTGGCCTGCAGCCTGTGTGTGTGTGTGTGTGTGTGTCAGTAGCAGGAGTGTGTTCGTACACAGTCTGCAGTCACAGGTTCTCTCATTATCAGGACCAGGAACAGGAACACTGGGGCAGAGCAGCAGCCGATTTGTGCAGCCTACTACCTACCCACCCTCTTACCCCAACACACACACATACACACCAGTCACCAGCCACTACCCCAGTATGTGGTCCACACACGCTTCTGCTGGTGGCTGTCACATCTTATTGTCTTCCCATGGTCTACCCATGTTTGAACTCACCATAATAAAAAACAAGAAAAGGGTCTGCAATCATTTCCTTACAGAAACAAAAGGATTCTGGGACACGACACACAGACGAGTACAACCCTTTGTGTATTTTGCTCATGTATTTGTTCTGCACAGGGTGACAGGGTACAATTACGGACAAAAAGCACTGTGGGAGCATAATGATACCCAGCTACTGCACTCTCTTCAGATTTAGGCAGGAGGATAACGTACAAGAGGGGAACATGTGCAATTTGATGGAAGTTTGTAGATCTGAAACTTAAAGCTTTTAAAAAACTTTTTTTTTGTATGACTGACCACACTGGGAACATCATACTGAGCCTTACAGGTAATTTAATTCCTAACCCAAGTTTCCCAAGGCTCTTTGTCGTCTCTGATGTCAGCAACATGTGTGAGACCTCAGTTTGTGCCCGCTGTTGTGTCGTTTTAGCAGCAGTGTAGTCACTCAGAAACATGAACTCGAGGACAAAACAAAAAAAGTGCACAAGCATGGACTGAAACACACTGAATCATGGATGGGGCAGGCTTCCTCCAGCTGCACAGCCTGCTATTTATTAAAGGATCCTTTCTTTTTGTTATGTAATGACTACTTCCATTCATTCTACACTGGTTAAATGTGAAAAACATTCAATTAGAAATTAAAATAGATACATGGGCTTGACATGATTCTGCGGCTGCACCACCAGGCCTCACTGGGGTTTCAGCCTTTACCAGTGCTAAATACTACTGTCTCATGGTAAGCAAGTCAATACTCTTATTTGGGTCCCCAAGTGGCAGATTTAGAAGCTAAAGCAGCAGCAGTGATTGCACATTCAGCTGTGATTTGAATAGACTCTAAACAGCCAAGCCAAATAATGCTCATTTGAGACTTCTGTATAGCCAAAGAACAAACAAAATACTGTGTTATTTAAAGAAATAAATGAAATAATTAAATTCTGATGACGTGATGACACTCATCTATATATCGCCTGTTATCTAAGTAAGTTGTTAATCTGACTGAAGATTAAGTTTGAAAGCTTTAGTTGGTGTGTCAGTCGCGACAGATATTAGGACATGGTTCTTCTATCTTTATTGGAGTACACAATTGAAACGGACTGTGAGTTGGCCAAAATAGACATAAACATGTAATGTGATGTACACAGTACACAGGAGTTGATCAGCATTATGAGTAGTGTTGTCAATGATGCAGTAATCAACAAGTCTCGGTATATGATAAAAGTGGCACAGAGAATCTATTGGTAGTTTGTTTAATATTTTTCATCTTATTTTATGCATTGTTGTAGCTACACAATTGTTTGATAAATGCTAGACAAGACTATTTTGGAAACCTAGCTGCCATAAAGGACAATAGATGACTAATAATGCCTACATTCACACTGTATGGTTGGATGAATCGATTACTGTTGTAGAGTTGGATTGTATTTTATATTTCATTCAGTAGTCAGTTGGGTTTATTGAGCAACAGTGCTATTCCTGCAGTGCTGCAAACGTTTGTGCTCAAGTGGCAGTTGCCTGTGCATAAAACTGTCCTGCATACAAACAACATCCTGTGCTCTTTTCTGTTGCATAAAGTAGCTGTGTTTAAATATACATGCTGTAAAGTGAAAATACTGTGGGTTTCATTGATACTGTAATCACATATCACACCTATCATCACCTATCATCAGTATGTGTAGCAACACAACTACAACATGACAGTTGTGTTTTTTACACTGTGTTACTGTCAATTTAAACGCAGCCTAAAAAGCTCGAGCAATATTATTTGGCCTCTGACCAAGAAATGCTACCAAAATAGAAAGTCTTCTCAGGTGTGAGACAGAGCCTTAGGCTTGTTCTTAATTTGGATTTCATGTGTTACTACCTCAGATACATAATCCAGTTGTTCATCAGTTGGAAGTACAGCATGCTGCAATTCACTAGTTTGGACTAAAACTGAACTCAAACAAGCTCAGCTGGAAATGGCTCCTCTACATACTGTTATGTATGAAGCTAATACATATTTTAAGACAACTCTGCAGTGCAATGGCTACAAGTATATATGAAAAGTAGCTTCAGGTTGTCTTTTAGGAGACCAACACGAGTCCTAATGCTGGTAACATTTACAGGTCAGATTAACCTTATTAGTAGATGATCTGCTATATATTATGGTGTATATTATACATGGTAAAATATTTACCAATGTTTACCATCTGCTAACATTTTCTAATTATCATTAAACACAAAGTTTAGCTGAGGCTGATGGGAATATGATTAGTTTGGCAGGTATTTGATCAGATAATCTGATAATGGACCTAGACAAAATGTCAGGGAATCATCAAATTTATTACAATTCATGCTGAGGCACAGGAATGTGTATACAAAATGTTATGACAATTCATCTGACAGTTTTCATATTATTATTATTATATAGATATTTCAGTCTGAGCCAAAGCAGTCGACTGGCAAACCTACAGACACTGCCATCCCCTTGAGCCATGCCACTAGCATGAAAAGGAGAAAATGAGATGGAGGATGCCTCCCTATCATGCTGTTAAGCCCGGAAATGTGTGAAATGCCTGGTCAGTGTCTCAGCTGCAAAGTGGTGTAAGGACAGAAGTTGTCACTCCAGTCTGTCACCCTCCTCCCTGGCACTCTGGTCAACATGCCAGGGAGTCCGTGCCAACAGATGCACACACTTGTTTGTCCTGTCAGCCATCAAGCTGCTAAAAAGAGTAGCTAAATTATGAGTACAAACTGCCCCCGACAGGTATTCACTACTGACTGCTGTTCTACTACTGGTGAGGAAGCAACAGTATGTAGTGGTATACCTGTGTTTCTTTGATGTGACTTGCCCTATGAGATGGACCAATATGATCAGTGAATGAGAGGGAGAGGCAAGAACAAAGTAAGTGAGGTACAACAGAGAGGCTTGCATTGTACAGATAAATACAAAACACCATCTCAGAAGTCCACCTTTAGGGCAAAAGAGCACTCAACTCAAAAAAATGGGAAAAAAGCAATGTTTGATAGCACTGAGAAGGGTAGAAGCATCTTGTGAAGAGATGAAATGAGAGAGTGAACTCAAGCATTATACAGTTTGTGAGCTATCAAATCACTGCTCAAGGAAAAGAGCAGTGTTTTAGCAACAAAATCAGATCTATAATATCATTTTGAAAAACACAAAAGTCAAGAAATAAAGACACTGAAATAAAATGTGATTACACTATTTTCCCACGTAACACAGTTAGACCAACATGTGGTTGTCCTTTCCTGTTTATCTGTGTGTAATTATAAGCATTAATTAATGTCTGCAGATTGTTAAATCATGAATAAAAAAACAGTGAGACTATATCAAACTGAATACTCTAGTTTATTGGCACACACAGCCAAAGTGTCAGAGTAAATAAGTAAGGATATGTTCATTTTTGAAAAAACTTGTTTGAACCGCACTCAGTTCTTGGGCTTTTGTATGTACTTGTTGATTATAGGCCAATGAAAACAAAGTGCTAAAGCCCTTACCACTGAATCACTGTTTGTCCATGCTTTTGAGTTGAGATGCTACTTGAACCCACAAATCCATGAACTGAGCTGAGCTAATTTCTTAAAATATATCTTCAAACCCCACGCACAGAATTGCATGCGCTGTGGCTAAATGCTAACAAGCTCTTGCCGATGTTTAGCAGGTATAATTTTTTTTGACATGTTAGCATGTTAACATTTGCTAATTACCAATTCAAAAGGTCCAGCTGCAACTGAAAAAAATGATCTAAGGGATGGCACTGGATGAAAAGTGACAAATTGAAAAAGATGAAAAATTACAATTCATCCCAAGCGGCGGCATGAATATCTGTACTGAATTACATGGCAATCCATCCAGTAGATGTCAACAAATTTCAGTCTGCACCAAAGTGGTGGACTGACCAGCCAACACCATCCATAGATCCACACTGCAAGTAAAGCTGAACAAATCCAAACTATTCCTTTAAGTTACATTTTACAAACCTGATATTCAGTACTCAATTCAGTATTTAACAGCATTTAATTAGGGGATTACATGGCCTTTCCTCCAGTTACTCTCAAACTCCCTTAACAAACCTATGGGTATCATCACACTTTCACAGTCTATTTCTGGATCATCATGGGCTGTGTTTTGGCATGTCTTTGTAGTGGTTATGTGTTGGGTGACATGCAACTACATGGTAATAAATGACAACCCCCTGTCTCATCTTTCTTCTTTTCATTATACAGGTTCAAGGGAAAAGTAATTAAAATGTGGAAGGGCAGATAAGCAGGTTAGTTATTGTCACCTACCCGCTGCTTTCTCCTGTTGAAGGGCCTGAGCAGCAAAACGCGCTACATGGCTGATGATTGGAGCAAAGTTTGTCGGGCCATAGAAACGAATGTGAGGGAGACAGGCAGAGTAGGCCTGGGCAATACCCTCCACACCTAGAGACAGAGAGAGAAAGAAGTTAGATTTAAGATGGAAGGAGGAACCAGAGGAAGATGAGAGGTTTGTGAAGGGGAATGAAAAAAAAGAGTTGCCTATGAAAATATTGTTTTTATATATATTTCCCAGCTCCAATCATTATTGCTTTCTCATCAGTATTGCTATGGTAGACTAAAATAAGCTTAAACAAGCAACTCACTTTGTGACTGCCTTCCCAAAGGATTAAACCTGATTCTTTTTATTTTAGTGCCCTGGAGGCTGCACTGGCCTTCAAATAAAATAATTGTACAAGTTATACATCTGCATTTATGCTCAGCAGCATGCACTTATTTAGCATAACCTCCTGCCTCTGTCAGGCTAAAATATGTGTTACACAATTTCATTCTGGGTCTCACAGTTGTGCTCCCAGCAGTTGGTACTCCAAGTTGTTTGCATTTGTCAATAAACACATTTGCATCCTACACATTTCAAATGCTAATGGTGCATTAACTGATGCCAATGCATTATATTAAAAAGGGGCTCTGCCTTTGTTGTCCATCAAAATAGGGCCAGAATACTGAGGTTTACAAATCTTTACACTGAGTTAAATTAACCAGATGTGAAGGTGAAGAAATGTTAGTTATACTGTGCATTTATGTTGAGTAACCTTTTACTACTACTTCTATTTGAACAAGAGTGAGAGTCCACGGCACAGCAGTGCTTTTAGCTAAAAGTTAATGTCAGCATTGATTACTGTATAAAACGCATTTCCACTTCCTACCACTGTACCAAAATGAAGCCAAACAGCAGCTGCCATCTTGGTAACGTCATATGGAACCAGAGTCTGAATGGCAGAGAGAGCTGGGGTATTGAAGTCCCACTGATACACCTCTCCGACCAATCACAAGTCAACCACAGCTATCAATCCTGATATCAAAACCTGTATTTAAAACCAAACTTATCCAAAAAATGATGATAAGAACTACTTGACGAAATTTGATGTGAACTTTGATTTTTTAGTTTGGCCCGTGTCCCATCCACTAACATAGAGGGGGTGGGAATTGTTATGACCTGTACTGCAGCCAGCCACCAGCTGTTTTGGCTTCACTTCTCTGGAGCTGTTACGTCATCCATCTTTACATACAGTGTCCTAGCATTCTCACAACAATGCTGATATTGAGCAAATGTAATGTTTACCATGTTCAACATTTTAATTTGCTAATTGGCACAAAACACAACGTACAGGTGGGACTGATGACGATGCTATTGATTTTCAGGTCATAATCATAAGACCAGATGATGGCACAAGAGGAAAAAAAGTTAGGGGAACCATGAATGCCTGTACCAAACCTGGTGGCAATCCATCTTGTAGATGTGAAGTGATTTCATTAGTGGTCACGTGAAAACAACAATCCACATGCAAACCTCATGGTGGTTCTAGAGGATGGTTTGGGGGATGAATTAAGTAATTCAGATTCATTTTCTGGACACCACGTATATTTGTACTAAATTTCATGTCATTCCAGCTGAGAGTTGTCAAGACATTTCATGAAAAGTCAAAAATCTTGCTGGGGGCTGCAGAAAAAGTCAGGGGATCACACAGGATTCATCCTACAGGAACTATGAATGTCTGCACAAAATTTCATCCAATAGTGAACAAAGTGGTGGACTTACCAATTGACTGACTACGCTATCCCTAGAGCCATGTCGCTAGCATGGCTAAAAGTGCTAACTTGTAAGTTGCTTTGGGTAAAAGCGTCTGCCAAATGATTGACTGTAACGTAACATAAATGTAAATTTTATCAGATGTACATTGCTAGCATGCAGCATGCTGAGCTGGCTTAATATTAGCCTGATGCTATTTGACTATATGCAGTAAAACCTTGAACTCTTCTTCCTCTTTATCTTCAGCAAGCATCTGCTTTCACTTTCTGTAGATACTTGAAGACATTTTGCTTCTCATCCAAAAAGTTTCTTCAGTTGTGACAGACTGGTGGGGAGGTGCCAGGCATTTAACTTCTTTAGAATTGAACACTGTCAATAATTAAATGTGAAAGCACTCATCTAGATCTTTCACTGGTCTGAACCTTCAGGAGCAACTGTTTGTGCACTGACGTTCATAATGCCAACTCAGACAAATTTCTTAAGTAAAGAGTGTAGGTGAAGTGTGAAGGTGTTATTTACTCAGACTCAGCAAGACACTCACAGAGGAGTGCGGCACCTGCTGCTGTCACACGATCTGGAGATGGCATGATGTCTTTTTCTTTTTTTCTAACTGTGTGTCCGACACTCATAATGTAGTGTTGTATTCATTTTCACAAAGTTGCTGTCATATTGTAGCCTCATGTCTAAATGTTCAGAAAATGGCACAATGTCTTTCTGTCCCCAAAATTAACTTTTTTCCTTTTTTCTGTTGTTAACACTAATCTTTTTAACATGGGCCTGTATCCTTTTTTACTTACAATACTATTGTTTTACATCTCCATAGGGTGAGAAACAGCTTGCTGGCAGAAGATGTGTGTCCAAGCCACAAAGAAGACAACAAGCTATAAGCATAGATGAGCTATCACCAGCTGAAAAGTTTCAGCTCATGTTATTATGACTGGAGTAGAGTTGTAAACAGAAAACAAAACAGTAAGTTAGTTAGCTGGTTAGTGTTAAGTAATGTCAAGTTTGTTTGTATCAATATAAGTCACAATGGGCTTTACAGGGTCATATAAGTGTCCTTATCAAATACTGCTAAAATTATGTGTTTATTTTAGAAAACAAATATCAGCTCATTCATCGTTTTATTTTTGCAGTTTAAAATATCAATATTGGTATTTGTCTCAAAAATCCAGTATCGCCAGGTCCATAGAGATCAGTGCAGTAACCTAAGTATGTAAGTAAAAATTGAAACGTGTAAAAATGTGAAAATATTATCAATATTTCCAAAGGTTGCGACAGGGTCATCAATGATGTCTGTAACTATTGCACAGTATCTCACCTGAACAGAAGGGGTTGGTGGGGGGTTGAAGTTGATTGCAAATTCGTGTGACACCTGAGGAGACAAAAACAAGCCAATAAATTTGATATTCATTCTTCACTCCAGTGTAAAATATTGTTGAGAAATACTGGCCATTTCTCCCACACCTTCTCCCTCCCACCCTCTCTCCATCTCTCTGTGTGCTGCTCTCTCTCCTTTGTCCTTTTCATCAGCTCAGTGCCATGGCAACACAGATGGGTTGACAGTTGCGTAATCATGTGAATATGCATGTATAATGCTTACAGTCTGTGTGTGTGTGTCTGTAAAATGTATGTATAATACTGGCTTGCTGTGAGTTTCAACCTGTAAGTTTGCATGATACCAGCCCTCTTTTCTCTCTCTCTGTCACACACACACACACCTACATTCAGTACATATATCACATGCACGCACGCACACACACATACACAAACACAAACACACACAAAACAACAACAACAACAACATCGCCAACAAACACACGCATACCTTCCAGTCTGGTGGGAGTTGGGCTCCAAATCCCAGAGCAGGAAACATTTTGTCGCTGAGGAAGAAACCATGACAACAGATTGAGTGTAAGTTAAACATTTTTTTTTTCATCTAATTTCAACAAGCTGGATTTAGACAGCAGAGGAAATCCTGTTACCTTGTTCACAAAGACACACATTCAAGTCATTTGCAGAGAAACAAACAGAGACCTGGTAGAAAAATCAAGTAATACTATAAAATGGCTTCTCATTAAGAAAGGAAACACAGAAACTCTGATGGATTATCTTTCTTTAAAAAAAAAAAAGTTGATGTAGAAGAATTATTGTAAAAAATCTGTATAAATGTATGTATTACTGATGGTCTCGGGATGTTTTCAGTGTCACAACCCCAGGTCTTTACTGTGAAAATCCTATTTTTAACGTATAAGCTATAACAGGAAAAATAGATGGTTGTGAGTATTGTGTGCACCACTGACGCCCATGCTAAAGCTCTGTACAGTGGTGTCTCGGTAGGTGATGGGATTAAGATGGATATCGGGGAACTGATAAACCAGTTTAATTAAAAAACCCCACAGTGACATACATGGAAATCATATTTTTCAATATTTTTACATTTACAAACTTCAGTACTGATACATCTGAGCTGGTGTTTGTGGAGATACTCTGAGACCAATAGATCAGTGTCTTTCTCATGTGGTCCCAGGTGCAGTCCATGCTGTCAGTCCTTGACTAGTCAAACCACAATTATGATCACTTTGAGGAACAAACATTACAAGAGCAACTAACCTCATCAGCGTAGACCCAACTGTTTAAAAGCAATGTAACAACCAAGAAGGCTGCATTAGATACTCACGTATCATAGTCCTGTATGATTTGTCCTACAGCTAAGATGGCAGCGAGATACTCATTACTGCCCAGTGGGTTGATGTAATGGAGGGAGGACGGCTCTCGAGGGTTTCCATTGGATGCTGTGAAGTCTATACCGACCTGTGGAAATACAGAGAAAAGATGCATTAAAGGTCATCTTAGAAACCTGCAGTGTGGTTAGAGTGCAATGTTATTACAATAGTGATGGTTTTAATGGTCTAAACATACTGTAACTGTTGTGTGGAATAACAGGTGACTGTAGGCAACAGCAGCAAAACAGCATGAAACTGGAATGGTTGAATCACTTTTGACATAAAATAAAATTGTAGGAGCCTAGTTTTATTATTTTCTTGCTGTGTAACAGTTTACTTTGATAGGAATCCAGAGGGTAGAATGATTCATCTGCCATCTACACAAGCTGTGGCTTTTAACGTTATCCAGCTCAACTAGAGTGTATACCAAATAGAATTCAATGTTAGCTCACGATTTGACATATGCTGCTCTCATTAATGCCTCAGTCACTTCGCTGGAGCCACTGATGGTTTGGTAGGTTTAGCTTTGTTTCTCTATTAAAAATGCAGTATCTAAGAAGATTGTGTAAAACTATATAATGCTTTCATTTTCAAAAAGAACACCATGATAACTCAGAAGTGGATGAAAACAAACACAATACTCACACAGCTAATATTTTGAATAAAATGATTGAAAACAAACAATGACAGGAGGAGATTCCTCATTCATTCCATTCAGTGGTATTATATGATGTCAAGTGAAGGAAAAAAAGAAACTAGAGTTGTTGGTAAGTTTGAAAACAGTGTCTGAGCTCAGGGCCGTGTCTATCTCGTGTCTCGTGTCTATCTTGAAAGTCGAATTTTGAAAAGACCTGCTTCACTCAACTTCACACCACTCACGTACCTTGCTTGAGAGCAAATTGATATGATTTAGTTGATATTGTGATTCATTTTCTTTAGCTCCACAATTCATGTTGTTGCTTTATTGTAACACACGATAATGCTCCTTGATATATTGTTACAGCTGCAATTAAAAAATGCACATGGTCATTTGTCTATTAAGCAATTTTCCTGATTCATCAATCATATATAAAAGCATTGTAATTTTAAAACTTCAAGGCCCTTAAGCAAGGGATTATTCAGTTTTTCTTAATTCTTGAACAAACAAGGCTTTGATCTGAGGACAAATAAAAGAAATACTGTAGTGCAGCCGTATCAAAAAAAAAAAAAAAAAGAAAAGAAAAAGAAAAAAAAGGCCCTGAAATCACACAGAGGAATATTTTTAACACAGATGACCACAGGGTGACACCGTGTGAACATACAGTATATACAAATATGAGCACACACACAGGCAGTTTCAACACATGCACCCAAAACACAAAGGCACACACACGCAGGGACACACAGCCAAACATAATACAAGATTAAGAGTGACAAGCTTTTTCCTCAGGCGCCAAATAGCAGTTTGAGTGCTGACAAGAACCCGACCCAGAAACTCCGCCTCCGTCCTATCAGCTTAAAGATAGTCTAAACCATCTCCCTCTTTCTCGCTTTGTTTGGAGCCACTACTAGTGTTATAAAACAACAATGTTCTGTTTAATATGGGCAACGACTGAGGAAAGAGAAAATGGAGAAGAAGTAAGAGAGAAAGTGGTAGATGGTTTAGACTATCTTTAAGCTGATAGGACGGAGGCGGAGTTTCTGGGTCGGGTTCTTGTCAGCACTCAAACTGCTATTTGGCGCCTGAGGAAAAAGCTTGTCACTCTTAATCTTGTATTATGTTTGGCTGTGTGTCCCTGCGTGTGTGTGCCTTTGTGTTTTGGGTGCATGTGTTGAAACTGCCTGTGTGTGTGCTCATATTTGTATATACTGTATGTTCACACGGTGTCACCCTGTGGTCATCTGTGTTAAAAATATTCCTCTGTGTGATTTCAGGGCCTTTTTTTTCTTTTTCTTTTCTTTTTTTTTTTTTTTTGATACGGCTGCACTACAGTATTTCTTTTATTTGTCCTCAGATCAAAGCCTTGTTTGTTCAAGAATTAAGAAAAACTGAATAATCCCTTGCTTAAGGGCCTTGAAGTTTTAAAATTACAATGCTTTTATATATGATTGATGAATCAGGAAAATTGCTTAATAGACAAATGACCATGTGCATTTTTTAATTGCAGCTGTAACAATATATCAAGGAGCATTATCGTGTGTTACAATAAAGCAACAACATGAATTGTGGAGCTAAAGAAAATGAATCACAATATCAACTAAATCATATCAATTTGCTCTCAAGCAAGGTACGTGAGTGGTGTGAAGTTGAGTGAAGCAGGTCTTTTCAAAATTCGACTTTCAAGATAGACACGAGACACGAGATAGACACGGCCCTGAGCTCAGACACTGTTTTCAAACTTACCAACAACTCTAGTTTCTTTTTTTCCTTCACTTGACATCATATAATACCACTGAATGGAATGAATGAGGAATCTCCTCCTGTCATTGTTTGTTTTCAATCATTTTATTCAAAATATTAGCTGTGTGAGTATTGTGTTTGTTTTCATCCACTTCTGAGTTATCATGGTGTTCTTTTTGAAAATGAAAGCATTATATAGTTTTACACAATCTTCTTAGATACTGCATTTTTAATAGAGAAACAAAGCTAAACCTACCAAACCATCAGTGGCTCCAGCGAAGTGACTGAGGCATTAATGAGAGCAGCATATGTCAAATCGTGAGCTAACATTGAATTCTATTTGGTATACACTCTAGTTGAGCTGGATAACGTTAAAAGCCACAGCTTGTGTAGATGGCAGATGAATCATTCTACCCTCTGGATTCCTATCAAAGTAAACTGTTACACAGCAAGAAAATAATAAAACTAGGCTCCTACAATTTTATTTTATGTCAAAAGTGATTCAACCATTCCAGTTTCATGCTGTTTTGCTGCTGTTGCCTACAGTCACCTGTTATTCCACACAACAGTTACAGTATGTTTAGACCATTAAAACCATCACTATTGTAATAACATTGCACTCTAACCACACTGCAGGTTTCTAAGATGACCTTTAATGCATCTTTTCTCTGTATTTCCACAGGTCGGTATAGACTTCACAGCATCCAATGGAAACCCTCGAGAGCCGTCCTCCCTCCATTACATCAACCCACTGGGCAGTAATGAGTATCTCGCTGCCATCTTAGCTGTAGGACAAATCATACAGGACTATGATACGTGAGTATCTAATGCAGCCTTCTTGGTTGTTACATTGCTTTTAAACAGTTGGGTCTACGCTGATGAGGTTAGTTGCTCTTGTAATGTTTGTTCCTCAAAGTGATCATAATTGTGGTTTGACTAGTCAAGGACTGACAGCATGGACTGCACCTGGGACCACATGAGAAAGACACTGATCTATTGGTCTCAGAGTATCTCCACAAACACCAGCTCAGATGTATCAGTACTGAAGTTTGTAAATGTAAAAATATTGAAAAATATGATTTCCATGTATGTCACTGTGGGGTTTTTTAATTAAACTGGTTTATCAGTTCCCCGATATCCATCTTAATCCCATCACCTACCGAGACACCACTGTACAGAGCTTTAGCATGGGCGTCAGTGGTGCACACAATACTCACAACCATCTATTTTTCCTGTTATAGCTTATACGTTAAAAATAGGATTTTCACAGTAAAGACCTGGGGTTGTGACACTGAAAACATCCCGAGACCATCAGTAATACATACATTTATACAGATTTTTTACAATAATTCTTCTACATCAACTTTTTTTTTTTTAAAGAAAGATAATCCATCAGAGTTTCTGTGTTTCCTTTCTTAATGAGAAGCCATTTTATAGTATCACTTGATTTTTCTACCAGGTCTCTGTTTGTTTCTCTGCAAATGACTTGAATGTGTGTCTTTGTGAACAAGGTAACAGGATTTCCTCTGCTGTCTAAATCCAGCTTGTTGAAATTAGATGAAAAAAAAAATGTTTAACTTACACTCAATCTGTTGTCATGGTTTCTTCCTCAGCGACAAAATGTTT
>BRZM01000042.1:0-87210 GCA_033238685.1 Lates japonicus | reverse complement strand
TTGGGTCGCCCTGGGAACACGAGGTTGATTTTGAAACACCAAAACAGTTTTAACACGAACAGAATGAATTAACCGCAGGTAACAATTGTAACGTGCTTCCGTCGATAGCAGGTTTGAAATTGTCGAAGAAGTCATCAACGCCTTCGTAATCGGTTGGTTCTGCAGCCAATGCATTCACCGGTCGGCTCGAACAATAACACACAGCATTTGCATTGCCGTATTTTTCATCGCATTACCCGAAATACCGGTCGCCGGTCCGAGCCGTCAATAACCAACACCACGGTCTTCATCAAAGATGTCTGTTCATTAGCCTGCGCCACGCGTCCATCCACGTGCGTGCGTGTGCGTGCGTAAACACCAGGAACTGCAGCCGTGTTCATGAAAGAGCCTTCCACTGAGTTCTTCATGGCACGATGTTAGTAACATAATGGGGTTAAAGACAGCATCAGGATGGAGATGGAGGATAGAGACAGTGGTGAAAGGAGGGGATGAGTGTTTATATGCTTTTTGAGATGAAACAAGTTTTGGGCTGAGTTTCAGCAACACGACGCTGCACGAGACCTGCACACACACACAAACACACCGCACAGACCTCATGCCTTAAGCTTGGCACCATATAGGTAGCTCTAAATGCCTTGTCGTGTTACTAGGGCTCAGCTAAAGGCTGTTTTACATCTCAAAAGCACCTCTCATTTTCTCATCCCTCCTTTCACACCCTCTGTCTCTCGCTCTCTATCCTCCATCTCTCCATCCTGATGCTGTCTTTTTTGCTTGTTATTTTGTGTTACCCCTAACATCATTACCACACATGAAGAGACTCAGTGGGAGAACAAGCCATGAGGCTGCTTTGGCACATGCACACATGCAGTTTCACAAATGAACACACACACACACACACACACACACACACATGGATGAACATGTAAGCACGCACAGGGCTGCTAATGAATGAACTGTATTCTTAACCCTGCATCTTTACATCTTTAGTAGAACAGAAATGCAAAAGTGAAAAGACTAAATCTCAATAGTATTTAGTTATTAGCAGCTCAGACTTCAGCCCCGACCGGTCTTCAGATGTCACGATGTGCGAAAAATGCAGCAATGCAAATCTGTGTGTTATTATTCCAGCTTCATTGTTGAATGCATTTAAACTGCAAATTAGCCAGTACAGGGAAGCGTTGTGGCTTGCTAAAACAGATTTCAAAAACCTGCTATCCACCGGCTGATGACAGAGCACGATTTTAAGTTATTTTCTGCAAGTTCAGATTCATTCTGTTTAGATATTTAAAAATATTTTAGTGTTTCAAAATCAAACTTTTATCTCATGTTCCAAAAGGAACAGGAGCTTAGCTGTAGCATAACAAACTGGATGATGTATGGGTTTAAATCAAGTTTATATAATCTATAACCACATTAGCAGCCCAGTGAGGCCGTAATAGTCATTATACACATACAGTACACGTAAGCATAGTCATAATTAGCTTGCTAGCTTGTGTGCATCTAGCATGTTAGTGTAATATACTACTGTTGGGCGAGTTATGTGTGTGCTGCTTCAAAGAAGGTTTGGGTCTGATGGGAAATGGGTTGTAAGCTCTTTTTTGAACCTCATCTGAAGGTACTTCCCATAGTATGATACATCACTGTAAACTCACAGAACTGTAATTACACTGTAGCCAAATATCTTACAGGGTAAACAAAGCTGGACAACTGACAATGTCCAGTTCTAAGCTGTACTCATTAGCAATAATGTCAAACATTTTTTACCTCTACTGAGTTCTGGGCCTCACTCATCTTGGAAACCGTGGTTTGAAACTCTCCTATGAAGTCGTGGCCTCCATCATTATCATAGTCATAACACAGAACCTGTCATTGAGTAGAACACATCACATCATACCATCATTTTTTCCATCACATGGTTAGCTTGCCTTGTTTCCTTTTTGAGACTCAAGTGGCTATCTCTCCTCTATTTGCCTATTTGCCCTCTTTACATTACATTACATTTCAGTGTCACACTACTACATACACAACAAAATTAATCAGTGATTAACTTATTACATTTTACATGGATGTCAATCTGGATTTATGAAATGCTTTTTTGAAATTGAAGTTTTGTAAAAGAATAATATGATATTTGTAGTCACAACACAGGAGCTGATTACAGTACACAATAAAATGACTGATGCTAAGCTAACCAATTCCCGTCCTTCCTTCCATCATCAGTCTGTAACATCTAATAAAGAAGAGATGTCCTACCACAACAGAATAAGTACAAGCTCAAATCACTAACCTTGATGTTTCTATCCACGTCTCCATTGCACAGAGAAATGAGAGGCACAGTGAAAGGTTTCCATGCTGGGTCTAAAGTGTTCTTTATGACCTGACATTACAGACAGAGAAATAGACAAGTTAACATTCAATTACAGCAGATATATGATGCAGTTGAAGCCACAGTAGAATTACCTGATTATCTCATAATCGCTTTCTACACTTACTGTTAAAGTTGCAGTGTATGACCGTCTGGTTTAACTGACAATGACAGTTCATGACAGTGACAGTTGAATGTGCTTTTAATCCCCACCCATGACTCACCTCTGTCCTGTGCACCAGCATCCATTTGCCGTCTTCTCCCTGCTTGTGAAACTCCAGGTAGGGGTCTGACTTCCCAAAGAAGTCCTGCACAGAATAGACGCAGTTTGTTAAGTCTTCTTGCGGATGAATATTGTTACATGGTCATTTCTCATCTCATCAGTCAAACAGCAACACTTGTATCACAATTTGCCAACTGCACTGCTAATAGTATATTAATTCATTCTACAAGTCTTTTCTGTTGATTAATGTTGTCATGATGCTAATCTGAACCATCTAGAGAGTGGGTTGGACATTGGCCAAATCACACACTAGTTCCTCCAATTCTATAATTTTATTCCAGCAAAAAGTTTTTGTTCTAGCTGTGTATGTAATTCAATTCAATTCAATTCAATTTTATTTATATAGCCCCATATCACAACAAAAGTCATCGCAAGGCACTTTTCATATAGAGCAGGTCTAGACCATATTCTTTAAAATAAGTATTTACAGAGAGAGACCCAACAAATCCCACCATGAGCAAGCACTAGGCGACTGTGGCAAGGAAAAACTTCCTTTTAAGAGGCAGAAACCTCGAGCAGAACCGGACTCAGGGTGGGCGGCCATCTGCCTCGACCGGTTGGGTTAAGTAAGGCTAAATTATCATACACTCTTTATTTCGCAAGTTGTTAGCAGGTCTGAGTGATATAGTACATGGGTTTTGCACGCTAACCATGTTAAGAATGAATTATTTTGGGTCACTGCAGTCATTTCAGTATGCATTCAGACATATTTTACACATACGAGGTATGGCTATTAAATAATGAGACTGCAATTATGAGGATAAAACCATGTGGTTCACAGTCAGAGTGTTATATATTAAAGGTTGGGTATTCACTCACAACTGCTGTAAGTTTCCAATAAGTGACGTCTTTAGTTCACTGCTAGCTACTGATTGAAGTGCACATGTTTTTGCGAAGGCATCAGAAAATTATTAGCTTAAAAGTTGAGCAACACATTAACTTGAAATTTTTGGTGAAATTGAACAAAGCAGCAGCTGAATCTTTTTGTACATTGTATGGGGAACACTGCATGTCATGTGCATGTGTGTTTGAATGGCACAAAAGATTTTGTGAAGGCAGAGAGGATGTCCAAGACGATGAACGTTCTGGGCGCCCATGAACATCAAAAACTTCTGAAAACATTCAACAAATTGAACAATTTGTTCAAAATGATCGAGGACTCAGTATAAGAATGATAGCAGAAATGGTCTCCATTGATAAAGAGACAGTTTGGCAAATTTTGCATGAAAATTTGAACATGACAAAAGTGTGTGCCAAAGTTGTCCCAAAACTTCTGACTCCTGATCAAAAGGAAAAGCAGTTTCTGGCCCCAAAACAAATCACAGTGCTTGATCACCCTCCCTATTCACCTGATCTAGCACTGTGTGACTTTTTCCTTTTTCCTAAGATCAAATCTGTGCTCAAAGGAACACGTTCTGAGTCTGTGTCAGAAGTTAAGAAAAGAACGACAGAGGTTCTAAGACTGTCCGAAGAAGACCTACTGCACTGCTTTGATCAGTGGAAGACCTGAAAAATTATGATTGTTTATGTTCAATAACATTGTATTACAGCATCAGTCTCGTTATTTAATAACCATATCTCGTACATGCACATACATGTACAGAAATATATTTCAATTAATTTAGTCACTCTAAGTTCATGTGTTTGTTATAGTTCAGTTTACTATATGTACTCCACTCCATCTTACCTCCTTGTTAAAGGTCCAGATTGTCAAATAGGAAGTGGGAGATTCAGAGGCTCTGTTGTAAAGGTATATCTGACTGCACCATGTTGAGTAAGGTTGTTTTGTAATAAAACCTATATTGTTAATATTTCCATGTTGGGTGGTTACAGTAATAATTATTCACATTGTTTTAACACAGAAATGTTAACTAAAAGCTTTTTTGTTTGTTTGTTTTTGTTTTTCTATTTCTATTCACTAAAACCATCATGAACTTTTTTTTTTTGTTTGGTATAAATTGCAAATAAACCACACAATGGGTGAGGATTATTCCTGCCTCCATGTGTGCTCTGCCAATTAGCCAATCCTTACAAACATTTTTATTAAACACTCTGAGCTCCTGAAATGTGCGTTGTGTGTATCCTGGTGGTTTAACCAGAGGGAGCACGGCATGCTGTGCTGTTTCTGACCCACTGTCTTCCCTTCAAAATATACCAGCAGCTACTTCATAGGTCCAAGTTTGAAAATAAACAGTTTTAAAAATAAGTATAGATCTTACATGGTTTCCACTTCCAACTATCAGTGCACCTGACAGCCCATTAGTTGGTGGACAAAGGTGAAGAGTGTAAAAACATTTACAGTGAATGTTGTCTGTGTGGGCTTAGCAGTAGTACGTAATGCCTGAATCTACTCAGAGTATGTGTGTGTGTGTGTGTTTGCATTTGCATCCTGAGTGTGTGTGTGTGGGTCTAACAGCCTACCTTCTTATCCAGTTTACGCCCACTCAGGGTCAAAGTGATGATTCTGTTGTCAGACAGCTCCTGAGCTGTTATCTAAAGTAACATTTACAGCACAGTATTAGCTGCTACAAAAATACTGGTAACTATTAACATTCACATCAACATCAGCAGCAACAACAACACTTATCAACAACAGTAATGGCAGCAACCTCAATAACATCTTCACTGTCATCATCATCAACCCTTGCAACCATGCTATTATAGTAAACAGTGGTGACTGCATTCACTTGGCCAACTGCCTTTTATGATGTGGTACAGTGTGTATTCAGTGTGTCAACGGGAGAGACAGAAAGAAAGAGACATCAGGATATACAGAAAGTACCTACAATAATACTTACCGTAATGGATCCTTTGCCAGCTGGCTTCCCATTGGCCAGGATCAATGGTCTGTGAAGTTTCTTATTTGACACAATCTAGTGAACAAAGTGAATAAAAGAGAGACAAACAGGACAGAACAAAATTTAGAAATAAAAAATATGGGTTTGAACTACAGAGGTTTGAACCATGGGTTTTGAACTAAAATATAGTTTGAACCCAATTACCTTAATCAGTTCACTTTAATTCAATTTCTTAGTTGCCCAGTTCCCACATTAAGTCATTCTGTTAAACTGTACCTCTTATGGCAACTAATCTGTGCTCATCTGTCATTCTGTTTCATACAAAACCAATTTTGGACTGGAAAGGAGAAATCATCCCATACCACTCCCAGCGTACAAATGAATTCTCCCAGGAAGTCGTGTTCGTAGAGCTGTGTGGCACACTTGTCTTCATCAAACATGGCAAAGCGAAGTTTCTGGATCTCCTCAAAGTGGTAGTCCACCTGAAACTTCACTCCAAACACTGGATTCAAGTTGTTTACAGCAGTTTCAGTGCGACCCAGCTAAACAACAAGAAACAAGGAGAGAGATAGTGGACTGTGACTGGACCTGTGTATTCATACTATAATAATAAGGTCTTATAGGATGAGCCAGTTTTACATTAACCTTGCCAGGGAGTGTGGAGCTCAGAGCACTTGTATTTAAGTGGACAATATTTTGTGACTTAAACTTGTTGAAATATAATATAAAACACTTTATTTAGTGGAGGCTAACAAAAATAGAGCCCCATTATGTTTATGAGTAACATGGTTATATCATTACATTAAAATATTAGAAAGTTTTCTTGTGTCAGTGAAAAGTGAAAACTTTAAGCTGATGGCGTCAGGGGATCACCAAACTAATAAGGCTTCATGCTCTGGGAACCATGAATGTCTGTAATCCTAACCCTTCCCAGGTGGGTCCAGATTTGAAGTATTACAAGTGATGAGTTCTCATGGCTCAAAAAATAGTCTGGACAGTGCACAGACAAATCAGAGTGTGTGGGTGTCTGTAAGAGAACTGTGAGAGCCATGCTATTTGCTTCGGGTCCTCTAAACCAGGTGGTTGGATGACTAATACTTACTGGCCATGTTACTCTCCACTCTGACTCACCCAGGACACACTGCATAGTGTGTTTATACGGCATTTGACAAGGTCAGTATACATTTAGCCTGTCACCACTTCTGAATATAAAACACATATTTGGAATAGTCATTGAACTGACAGCCATGAAACATCAACACCCTGGAACTGAATTACATCAGTCCTCCTGCTAATTTACATTGTTGTCATATTTACACTGTTCAGTGATGTAGTTTTGCAGTTTTTAGAGGTAAATTTACTGGGTTGACCTGAACTAGTTCACACACAAAGCACAAAATGTTAATACCATTAGTATAAAAGTTAGTACCGGTGTTTCTAATCCACACACCTACTGGTCCTTTTCAGTAATGCTAGGGGCAGGAGCCTGCACCACACTTTACAGGAATCACGGAGTAAACAGAGGTTAAATTAACTATGATGATGAGTAGAACAATACATAAAATAGTAACACCTGCATATGATTTATATTGATTTAATTTTGTAATGTTATAGTCTGTTATTGAAACAATTCAATTACTGATTCTATGATGTTTTTTGGAAGACACCTGTGAGTAAAACTGTAAGAAAAATTAGATCAGAAATACCTTTTCATATTACACTCCACAACTACAACACGTAACTGTCGTCTCAAAAACAACCTTATTACCTAGTCAACGAGTATCAGCAAAAGCTGAACATTAATAAGTGGGGTAGCTGGTATTCACTGCTGTTCAGTTTGCAGTGTTTTAAAGGTATGGTTAGCAATTACAGTCTAATCTTTCATTCAAATTCAAAGAATATCTCCACAAAGTCCACTAGCTGCCCCTTCTGTGGTGTGCTGGAAGGTGCTTCTTCACAGCCCTGGCTCTAAGTGGATCAGTGCAATCCATTCAAGCCAATCATGGCGCTCATATTCATGCATAGGAGGTGGTGCATGTTAGCTTTGCTGCAGCTAATCACTCAGCAACACAAACTAAGCACTCTGTCGTTGTTTGACCTGTATTGTGATATTTGTCTTTGCAATGTTTGCGAAGGCTTTTAAAGACACAAAGACCTGAAAACAAAAGTTGAAAGCACAGTGGGATTGATGTATAATTTGAAATACTATGTCAGGTGAAGTTACCTTCCTTATTAGCTGAGCTAGACATTTACAGGCCTATCTTCGGCAGATAATGGATGGATGGATGGACTTACCACTCTCTGTAAACATTATAACATTATAACATCATATATATTATAAGGTAATGAAAATTGTCATTGTGAGCATGGCCCCATGCTGATGTTAGCTGCTAGCATGGCTGTAGACTCTTACACTTTGTCTTTTTTCATGCATTGTCTCTTTATTTTTCTCATTTCGAAAGGTAGACTGTGCATGGTGTCACAATGGAAAATGTACTTTGTCTTGATTAATGTGTGTGAATTTCCACTATTGTCTGACATGATTCAGTCTTTTCATTTTGAGTACAATATCAAATAACTATATAAATGTAAGGTAGCTTTAATACAAAATATCTTACATTTCTCTAACTGGAGATATTGTTATCATAGATGAATTGAGAAGAGAGAGATTGCAGACCTACTTCAGAGAGAAGGGGGATTTAACTTCAGCCTACTAATGGTGCTTACAACACTTATCCATCTGTCTGACGCATGGGAAGAGAGCACAAGAGAGTGGCTGCACTTTGTGGCTTAAAAACTGATATTACTCAGGCATCATGGAAGCCTGGCAGGCTGAAATGCATGTCTTACATTTGTGTCACTGTGGATTTAGACCTGGTTCATCGTGCTATGGCAATGAATCAGACCCTTGTAGCACTTCATCCTCTTTCTGCACCCCACTATTATTATCTATCTGTGTTTACTATCAGATAAATGAGACTAAAAAGAAACCGACAAAACAGCCAACTAGAAAAAGGTCTTGTCGGCTGTGGTACAAATGGTACAATAACAATAATACAAAAAGCAGGATGCAATAATAGCTTACTAACAAGAATGTCCTGAGACTGTAGTCAAACATACAGACTATGCTATACTATAAGCTTCAGTAACATCCCACTGTTTGTCTTTTTTTCTGACTTGCTGGTCTGTGTTCTGCCATCTCCTTTACGAGTGCACAATTTCCCAGTGTTTAAAAGTTGGTGGGCAATTGTTTGAGTAGCTGGTGTTCACTGAAACACCAGCTAGTTTTGGTGCTACTCAAAACTACTCAAAACTGTTTAAAGTCAGCCACGTCAGAGTGTCATGGATGTGATTTTTACAGTCCCACAGCTTAATTTACAAGCTTCACCTATAAGTAAAAACTTGACTATCCATGGTAAATGTATGCCTGGTTTAGAGCGAGACGGTACACTTAGGAATTTAAAAAACTGTTGATGACTCATCTGAGTAAAATGAGGGTGAGTAAATGGTTTCAAACACTCAAACACAGGCATTGGAGAAGTTGTTGCTAAAAAGGAAGCACCTGAACAAATCTGCAGCACCAAAACACACACAACATTACACACAATTACACTCATTTATATATTTTTACCTTTAAAAAGTTGATATTGTGGACATTGCTTATTTACACTACCAGGGGGTACAGAGTAACATTAGAATTATTTTGGAATCCTGTTTGTGTCTATCTGATGAATCAAGTCTGCTGCTGAACATGATGCTGATGAGAGCTGTGAGAGTGAACCAAACCATTAAAGCTGTGTGCCGTAAAATGGAAACAATGAGCTCAAAGATGCTAAAACGCTCTGCAAACCCATGGAGAACTGCAGTTGTGTGATACTTCACTGTGGGTTTGTAACTATTAGTGTCACATTACACATGGTGTAACATCCATTGTTAATATAAAATGTATGTATGTATATGTATATATACAGTGGGATATTTCCCATCCACTTAACTATTATAACCCTGAATGTATACAGTGTTGGTAACAATTTTCGTAAAGTGTAGCTTAGCTAACAAGGAAGGTAACTTGACCTGGCATAGCATTTCAAATTATATGTCAGTCCCACTGTGCTCGCAAACTTTTGTTTTCAGGTCTTTGTGCCTTTAAAGGCCTTCGCAAATGTTGTAAGGACAAATATTGTAATACACAGTGGACAACGATGGAGCACTTAGGTTGTGTGTTACATTATCTGCAGCAAAGCTAACATGCAGAGTGGGCGAGACGGTCTCTCAGAGCTAGCACAATAGCTTCAGACAGCGACTCAAAACTCTCTTCCTAATCTAACTAACATCACACCAAGAACGGGACAAAACAATACAGCCGTCCTGGCTCTGTCATAGCCTTTCTTTTTTTAAATGTATATTCCTCTGTCCATTTCCTCTTAGGCTGTTTGTCTGCCATTACTCCATCTCTGTTCTGTAGTGTTAGCATCTACAGGAATTTCCATTTTTCTCACTCCCACTGCCCCCTTTATACCCTCCCATCTCCTTTGCGCGAGCATGAACGCCATGATTGGCTGGAATGGATTGAGCTGATCTACCTCATTTATATCCCAATTCTAGAGCCAGGGCTGTGTAGAAACACCAGATTTTTTTTAAACACACACACAGAAAGGGCAGCTTGCGAGCTATGAGGAGATATAGAATACAAAATTAGACTGCCATTGGTAACCCTACCTTTAAGTGTATAATGATGCAGGAATGTAACAGAAAACATAGTTCATTATCTCAATAACTGATCATGCAAGTGACATTATGGCTACATAAGGCTGCACTTTACAGAAGAACCCTGCTAAAGATGCGATTTTAAACCCCACTAATTTTAGCATCCCTACTGTATGTGGTAAAACATCACACTGCATGTGAGTTCTCACTTGCAGTGTTACAGGCGTATATCTGTGTCCATAACACGTGTTGAGATTAGCATTAGGGTTTCGAGTTTGGAGAGAAAAAAAATCAGAGGATTTAGAAAATAGCCCAAGTAGTCTGCTAAACGGGTGCCACGTCATTAGCACTGCTGAAATCTGTATTTCTACAGGCCTCTCATGTAGACGTCCCTAACACAGCCTCTCTACCACCAGTTTTAGTTGCTATCATATTTTTCCATCATGGTTTCCTTTGTTTACCACTTTCTTTCATCCTCACTTCTTTTTCTATCTATCGCTCGTTCACATTCTCACCTCTCTGTTTTTCTTATTCTTCTCCAGCCGCTCTTTCCCTTTCTCTTGCTAATTTTCCCCTCACCCTGTATTCCCCTCCACCCTTTTCGCATCTCCCTCTCTCACACCTCCTCGCTCTCACACTCTTACCCTCTCTTACCCTCTCTCTTTCCCCCGATGGACCCAGCTGCTTCTCACACCTCTATCTCACAAGACAGACAAAGATAGACAGGAAGTGAGACAGAGAGAGGAAGATGGGCGACAGAAATGAGAAAGACAATCAGAGAAAGATGGAGAGAGAAAACAAAGCTAACAGGAGGAGATCGGAGAAAGTGAGAACGTTGCAATGTGAGAGAAAAAGCAAGCTGTGGATAATATCCAAGAAAAGGTTTGGGCCTCATTTCGCCTCCTCCATCGTTCCCTCACTCCAGGAGCACTAAGCTTTTGTTTCCCTTCCCGTTGCCATAGTAACAATTGGCAATTTCACATCAGAGCCACATGCCCTGCTGACCGACAGCTAGCTACAACCCGAGGCTCTTGCCTACACACGCACATAGACACACATACACAAAACCCAGCTTGCCCTGTTGACCAGCTGTTCGCTTCAGAAAATCCTTGCGGCAGCAACCTACACACACCAAAACTTCATCACCAGGTTCCTTTTCAGCATCTTCAACTTAGAGCTCATGTTTTTCTCTTCCTACACCATGGAAATATATCATACATTAACGTCATCTGTTGTTTACTGAATTAAAGCAAGAAGGTTGACACAATGTGCGTGAACTCAACTTGCCTGCTGATTGATGCCGGAACACTATAAGGGTCTAAAGTCTATAGTTAGGTATAACTTAAATGTCATTTGTCAATGTCAATGGAAACTATATAATATCACTGAACTCCATGTAGGTAGAGCTATATTTTATCACATGACCAGGTATTTGATTTTTCAGGTAAATTAAACTTTGGCAAGTTCAAAATTAATAATGTTGACTGATTTATGTTCCTCTAAGTTTTAGGTTTTTTTTTTTTTATTTTTTTTTTTATGAATCTTCATTTATTTTCAACCTACCCGACCATAATGCAACATCCATTGCAAAAGAGTGCAACAGGTATAATGGGAAATGTGGTCTTTCTATAAACTTGTATCTATAAATTTTGCCAAATCGAAGGTTGTAAGTGAGGAGACAAACTATGTAATTCTAAATTAGCTCAGATCTAGTTTGCCGTTTCTGTCATCAGAAAGAGCTGCACTTGTGGATTCTTATATTATTAATTTACAGCCCTAAAAGTGCCTTTAACCAGGTCTACAGTATCAGACTAACGCTGGACCAACGATAACAAATCTTGCAACATCCCACTGGGCTCAGCGTGCCAGGGCTCATGCCAGATGGTCAAGACATCATGAGTTTGGATCTGGCTCACAATATATACAGCCTGCAAAGTAACATAGACAACAAACAAAATCCTCTTATCTTTTCCTTTGCTGGAAGACCCAGCATGGTGAACATAACCTTGAAAGCACTTCTAACACTTATTCAAATCTTCCATCCTCCCTGCAATCTTCTCTTTATTTCTGCCTCCCTTTTATCCTCCTCTCTCCACCTCCCTGGAGTTGAAACACAGCATGGAGAAGCACCAGAAACAGGTTTGATCCGAACACTAATATATTAACTCTCTGTTCTGCCTTTTCTCCTCAGTCTGTCATTCTCTTCCTCCCCCGATTTCTCTCCATTTTCAACTCGTTTTTTCACAACAAAACATGTCTCGTCATTCTTGTCCCCTCTCCCCCTCTACCTCCCACTCATCTATCAGTTACCTCCACCCAGTTTCCATCCACTTCATGGAAGAGAACGCAGAAAGGGTCCGACTTGGAGGCTACATCTCGGTCCAGCAGGCTGGTTGCAGTGACGGACAGCTCCACCCGTGTGATGCAATGCTGAGGTCCGACACTGCGCGTCTGGCCCTCGGTGGCTGAGCCTAGAGTGTAGGCCATCATCTGAGGTCACAACTATTCACCCTGGAAGAAAAAACAAAACAAAAAAAACCCCGGAGAAATTAATATAAATAATTTAAGTTTGATACACACCCACACACTATCCCACACTGGCAGTTTCTTGGCTGACCAGGGGTGCCCCTTGAAATCTTAAGCAGTATTATATAAAGTTTTGAAAATATGGCTGTTTGAGAGTGAGAGAGTGTGGAATAAAAACTCCCTGGAGAGAAAGATGTAGTTTTGAGTCAAACATGTGCTCAATAATGAAAATATGATCAATACAGGAATGCAGATATTTAAAAATAAAAAGACAAAGTTTCTACAGCCATGCTAGCACCTCTGTGAGGCTGTACAGTAGTGCTTTGAGCTACATAACCCTGTTAGCATTCTAATGTCAGCATGCTAACATGCTTATGATTTGCACACACACTGTTCACCATTGTAACCGTGGCGATGTCAGCAATATCAGAAGACCCTAAGAAATGTCCCTCACAATCTCCTGGAGCAAAGGTTGAGATTATTTGTTTTGAATGTCCAAAACCCTAAAATACTAAATTTACTACTACTTAACACCAAGAAACACAGCAGATTAAAACACAGAACCATGAAATTGTTTTCCTTTTTGCTTAAAAAACATATTAAAGATTAATCAGCTATCAAAATACTTAGCAATTAATTTTATTTCCCTCAACTAATTGATTAATTGAAGAATCCTGCAATTCATCATGAGGGAAACATGACTGTCTGTACCAAATCTGAGTAGTTGTGACTTTTCTCTCAGCATCAAAAATATCAACCTGACAATGTCCCCAGAGGGAAAACTCAGGGGATCACCAATCTCAGTAGGATGTCATTTAAGATCCACTGATGTCTCTAATGTTGAAAATTTTCACAGTATAACAGAGAACTAGTGACCTGTTGCTGCTGCTCAATGAAAACTCATGGGATATCCAAATTCAGCAGACTTCATCTTTCCACATAAATGTACCAAATTTCAAAGACATCAAATGGCTATTACAGTCTGGACCAAAGTGGTGGACAGACAGGGGACCGACAGACATTATTATCAACTAATCTGGGCTTTCAAATATATTTTCAAAAGGTTTTTTAAAAATCACACTTTGTCAGTAGATGTCATAAACATTCAAGAAACTTGAACAATGCCATAATAAACTGCACAAAAAAGAACTGTTTTTAGTAACCCCCTTAATAAGTAGTTGAAACCATCCCAAAGTACCTGCCAAACACTGATGACTAATTAACAACAAATACATGCATACAGTGACATAATATAATTTAAAGATAAAAGGTTGTTACACACATAGCATACATATACATACTGATGGCTGGTGTGCAGGAAAACATGAAGTTACTCATTAGGATTCTTATGTAACACACTACAGGTGCATGTGTGTGTTATGTGTATCTTGCATTGACAATCGTCAAAATCAAAAATTAGTGGAAACACCACCATAGAGAGAAAATAATGCTAACAACACGCTGCCTGTCCGCAGCTGTTGCTACGGAGACTGTGCATTTCTCTAGAGAAATCAGTGGTTGACAGAGGTAGATCATCATGAAATAATGTTGCAAAATAATTTGAAATATGTTGAATTTAGGTAACACTTCAGTGTTTACCTCTTTTTAGAATCAGAATAATATTTTCAAGAAATAAGGAAAAAACTACACTTCAATAAATCACAGTTATAATACATCACCTGTGGTTTTACAGCCCTCAGCAGAATAATGACTCTGTAATAACCACTGAGTAAAAAAATCAACATAGTTGTAAACACACACTCAAAATGTGAGGCTTTGGCCATGCAGGATGGCCCTGGTGTGGGTCATGGCTGCCCTCTGGAAACACCAGCAATGTAGAACATCACGAGCACACACACACACACACACACACACACACACACACACACACACACACACACAGACAATAACAACAACAACAACAAACACACAGTGCTCAGAGCCTGAGTGTTGTGAGCCCAGATCAAAAAGCCATAGCAAAACCTTGAAAATGGAGAAGCCTCAGGCAAGGAGTGGAAAAGACATAAAGACAGAACAAGCACATGTATCTTGAAACACTCTTTTACTGTGATAAAAACATGTCCTTCTCAGTACTAACTCATATTTGAAATCATTTTTACAAGCTTTAGGGACAAATAAACCACACAACACCTTGTGTCCATACAGGTGGTTTTGTTCTCTGAGCGGCATGCTAAAACGATGCTGTCTGTTGCTAAGATACTAATGTGTCATAACCAGCATGCTCCTCCCGTTCTGCTCCCGTGATGTCACACTGATAGTGGTGAGGTACTGAAAATACCAGTGCAATATTTTCATTCATTTACTCAGCCATTCATATGTGCTGAAAAGCTTGTTTTGACTGACTGAAACACTTTTACTCATTCATTCATTGTTCACAGACTCATTCATTATCATTTACTCCAGTATTCACTGATCATATCAACAATGTCAGTCCATCAAGTAGCTGGTTTCAGTGGAGTCCGGAACAGACGGTGAGATAAACCCAGCCCTCAGTAGGTTCGATTGGTTAAACTGCTCATCAAGACATGATAAAGGATCCTAAAATTAAAAAGGCAGTGCAGCTTAGAAAAATGAATAAATATAATGAAATGAATGAATGAATTAAAAAAGATTTTTCCAAGATGAGCTCATAATATTAAAAGACACAAAAATGTCTATTTGCGCCTCACATTAACAGACACTGCTTACACAAATCAAACATGATGTTACACTGGGCCAGAGGTTAAAGCTGGACAACCTGTAAAATCTGCCTATCACTATCAAGACTGATAATCAGAGAAACAAACACAAGGAATAGGAGCTACCCAACTTTTGACACAGCAGGTAGAAAACACACAATTTGAACGTCCTCCTTTAATTCAAAAGCCGCTGATACCATATCCACCAGAAATGATTTACTGCAGCTGTAAACAACCTGGACTTGCAGTTAAGACCAAATCACCTCGTTGTTGGATGCCAGTATATAAAGACCATTTTCACTTAGTGCGGCAAACAGTGAAGCAGCACACCAATGTATGTTTGAGTGCATTTACACGTTAGCTTATACAACACCGTAAGGAAGCTTTGTTCAGGTCTGTGGTTGTACTGACCCTGCTGAAGACGTTCACACCCCTGTCACACTGCACATCCACGCCTGAGTCACCCCTCTGCAGGAGGGCAGAGCAGGAAAACCTGACAGAGAGGGCAGGTTAAGTGTGACTGAGTGGCTGACTGACTGAAGAGCAAAACAGCATGGAAGCTGTTTCATACGTGTTAATAGCAGAGTGAACTCTGCACACAGTCATTAAGTCTCATTACATGTCCTGCCACATTCGAGCCGAAGCAGCTAATAGAAATGAAGCGCAGACTGTAAACAGCAATCACTGAGAGACCTGTCAACTAAAATTGAACATGAAATAGGTCAAAGTAAAACAGCAACACTCTCTCTTTCATAAACATACACGGTGTTCACCCTGCAAGCAAGGTGCTCAGCAAAATGTTACATCCTTCCCACATCCTTCCTTTTTTAACCTCTCCAACCAGCACACTGACACAATGTGGCTGTAGTGTCATTATAACTGAGCGCGTCTCAGCCGTCCCTCAGTATCCCTTTTAACAGCCAACAGCACTCACAAGCTAATTGTTAAACCTCTACAAATGAATATCAAAGACGAACAAAATGTGAAAACTAATGTCACACTCACCTCAGCAAATGACGTCCAACTTCTTTGCCGCTCTTCAGTTGACAATTTCTTTTATCTCTGCGCACAGTCAGGAGTTAAATAAAAATAACAAGCCTCAAAGACACTTTTTCTACAAGAGAGTGAAAGCCGAAGTTGCCGTTTCCATTTTCATCCTGAGTATCCTGAAGGGCGCAACAGTGTGTGAGCGTAAATCATTCTCGCCGCTTGGACTACGTTGTGCCCAGCGCCGCTGATGGACGAGGCTCAATCAAGCTAACAGGACAAGCATCAGACCGGAAGCATGGCGAGTTCACGTACAAAATAAAAGTGTTGCTGTCAAAGCAGCGCTGAAGTGCTTCCGTCTGAAGTGTTTTATTTATTTACCCTGTATGCATGGCTAGGTATTGTTTTTGGGTTTTGTAACACTGGTAGACTTTATAATTATATGTATGTGTGACTGACGTATCTCGTGGTGTCCTTTTGATTAGTATATTCAAAATAACAATAGCCTTCTGACTCTGTAACACTAATATACAACAGTATTTTTCATTTTATTAAGGAAAATTTATTGTTCCACTGGCACTCTCTTGTGGTTAATTCAGGAACCTCTGTCACTTTTTTTTTTTTTTTTTTTTTTTAGCATATTGCAGCTACATTACCAGTGCTGGAGAGAAACCAAGTGCATTTATTCAAGGACTATAAGTGAGTTCGTCTCTGAGGTACTTTACTTGACCAGTAATTTTAATCCAATAATATACAGTAATAATGAAAGAGAGGTAATTTTGCTGGCATAGGGGGCATGGTATGTTTTTATACTGTATATCATGCTTGTATGATAAATGTATTTTTACATTATAGTATTATTACTTTTACTACAGTAAAGCATCTGAATACATCTTCCACCACTGCACATTACCCACAGCAATAAGAGGTTTTCCTTGTGGACAATGATAAACAGATTTATTTTGAAATGGTTTTTCACAGCAGACATTTTGACATTTTAGAGCAGGAAAAACACAGGTGTTAGTAACAATACAAATGGCTCTGTTGTTTATTAGTGTCCCAGTGAACCACGACAGTGTGACTGTGAACATGCACAAAAACAGAACACTGAAACTTAGGCAGCTAACTGGAATTCGGCTATTATAAATTTGATTATCTACACCTACTGTGACATTCAGGATGTCAGGGGGTTTGGGTGTTTCATTGATGTACATTTATAATTCTAGAACTGCTGTTGCCATTATTCACAAAAATGTTCATAGGATCTAAGATTAAGTGTAAGATTGCTGTTGGTAGTATGTTTTTTTGTTTGTTTGTTTGTTTTTGTTTTTGTTTTGGTTTATATACACCTAAGGATCCTTGACACAGGAAAGCAACAGAAGCAACTGCACCATATTTGCAGTACCAGTCATAACCACAAGAGAGAGCCAGGTGAGCATAAATAAATGGGAGTCTCACGTCCGTGTTGGGCCAGAATTCATCACTGACAGGCCTAGCTGTCATATCAGCTGTTATAGACTGACAGAGAGCTTAGATATAGAGAGATATTCCAAATATTCACTGTGAAATTTGTGTTGCATGTGTAACATTTCGGTTAACATGTTTACATGAAACATGTACTGTCTTTTATCTTTGGCAATACAGGAAGAAAGAAAATGAAAATCAGCGGATTGTCTGAAAGGATTCTCAGTATCAGTGTTATAACCTCACAACTGTCAAGGTTCCCAAAGACTCAGAACTGAAGAAGCATCTTCAAGAACTTCAGCAAGTCCAGTTGCCTTTGTATACCACTTAGAAAAAAATCAACTGAGTGTTGAAGATAGTCTTTTTTAATTCTCAATTGACGTATCAGTGCAAGTCAGAATTAATGAATGTCAGGGATACAGGCAATTTCTCACATGAACCTGAAACAAATCTTAAAAACAAAATACACACAAAAAGGAATGAGAAAGGGAATAAGGTGCACTAGTTTCAGAACTGAGCACACAAGCATTACGTTATTGGCACACTTACAAACTAAACGAATATCAGTAGTAAGACACCATCTGTAATTGTTACAGTGTGTTGCATCTCCTTTAGGCCATTAAATGTAAACAGCACTTTACACAGCAATTCAATTATCACGCACAATTTACTTGTGTAAAAAATTTAACTCTCTTTGAATTACAGCTATAAAATAAAATAAATAACTTATATACTACACCTTACTCCACTAACAAACCTTTCAAATTCTTTCTATAATAACAGCAGAAATAAATACGCAAATATGATAGAGACCACAACCTAAAATGAGCATAAGAGCAGATAACAGAGAGGGGGTCCTCCCTTTAGCTCTTTCTTCACTGTGAGTTCATGTATTTATTGTGTTTTCACCAATGTGGCCTCTAATTATTGCAAATGCCATTATAGTGCAAAGTGACTCAATGTATGAGAGTCTGCTTGTGTATACTAAGTATTATATCCTTTACATCACGGCCTCTAGTTTTCACGGCAGTGTGAGTTACCAACAGCTCCTGGACAGAAATATGTATTAAGCCCATTATCGTAATAAGAAAATGTCTCTCATACTGCAAATTAGTATCTTCCTTCTTAAGTGGCCTATTAACTAAAAACAATCAGCCAAAACATGCAGTTTTCACAAAAACACCAAAAATACACCCGATGAACTTTATAGCCTCCTGGTTCACTTTTTGTATGTTAAATGTTGGTTACAGGCAGGCAGTATGTTGCTAGGAAAAACTTTTAACAAGTACTTCATTTTAGCTTTAACTTCAATTATCATTTTAAGCCTTATATAATAAAACTCAACTATTTCTATGCACTAGTTAAACACACCCAAGTCATGGTGATACCAAGTGTGGACCATCCAAAAAAAAAAAAAAAAACGTGTCACCACCAGAGTGAAGGAACATCACTATGTCAGTTTACTGCTGTGAAACTAGAGGCCAATAAGCCAAAAATAGGCCATTCATCCTTTAAAGACATTCAAGTGTACATCTGTACTTCAATACGATGTTCTCTACAGTTCTGAAGATAAAAAATGCAGACATTTTAGAGAAGTAACAAAACATAACTCTTTTATAAATACACTGTACAGTATATCTAAATGAGTTCTCTCCCATTATAAACCACACAGTGGTCTTTTCATTCATACTATTAGAGACAGCAGCTGCTGCCTTTATCACATACACAACTGATGAAGGTTAGAGCAAAAACTTTGCATGGAGATCTTCATCATTTTTTGCATGACAATCATTGATTCTGATGAATATTCTACGAAGAAAACAAATTCAAACTCCATTTGTGGAAAGAGCAATACTGCACTATAGCAGTGATTCACCTCTGCAGACATTGATGAGTGCTACTTCAGAGATCCACCACCACCATCCAGCAACACAGACTGTATTAAGTGGATGAGAAATTCAGCCTCCTGTCCTTCAGACTCAGCCTGTGGGCTTCAGTGGAATACACTTTGTTCCTCCACAGCCTGAAAAGCACAGTGTTGGAAAATGTAATATTCTGTTTAAAAATATTTTAAAAATCCAAATGTAGCTGACATGGGGTAAATAACAGATATTAACAAGTTTATTATGTCATTATAAGTTGTGGTTGTTGTGGAATATTTACTTGATGAGCTGAACAGCAGGGCATGACTGTAAGGCTCTAACCAGGGCATCCACTCCAAAAACAGTCACACTGTTGGCCTCCAGACTAGGAGAAATAAACACTTGCGTTATGTCTGTGTATTAGTATGTGGGACAAGCATCTCAAGGGAGGAAGTAAAATTCAAGTAAATCTAAACAAACAGTAACATACTGTATTTTACAGTAATAAAAACCCAAAGTACAAAGGACTTGGCTGACCACACCCACATGAACTTGAGCCTTAAAAGAAAAACTCAAAAAATAAAAGCACCATTTGGAATCTCACTCAATTAAACTGAGACAGAGAACATCAAGTTGTAAAATGTTTGCAAAAAATTACACTGGTTAAGTGTGTTTTAATAAACTCACTCTATTCTGTTCAGCTTCTGACAGAAAGGCAAAACTCTGGCCAGCTCCAGCGCCACTTCATCACCACAATTATTCCATCCCAGACTAGAGAGAGAGAGAGAGTTAAACAAATATTAAGCCTTAAACCAGGTGTGAAAGATGTCCTATTCAAACTCTTAACATATAGGTAAGCTGCAGATGTTTTTAGGCTCAGTCACACCAAGAAGTACAAATGCTTTCTGTTTTTCTTTGTCGTGTGAATCTGCAGACTAGAACAATTTTATTCAATTCAGCTTTAATTGAAATTTAAACTTTATTGAACATCATTTGAACGTCAGCACATTGAACTCATATAACTTAAGCTACCTGTGAAATTTTCAAGACAGTAAAGTAACAAGCCCCTCAACTATTATTTATGTATGCTCTGCTACCAATTTATTATATGACATCTTACCCCACATCCTGTATGAGAGGGCAATGAGCCAGACTGGCAACTACAGCACACAGCTCTGAAGTCCCAACAGAGGTCAATCTAAAAGAGCATACAGGAGAAATAAGCAATCAGTGAAACGTGAAAAGTATCCATTAGTGTTGTGATTCCAAAAACAACCGTCAGAGATAATAAGTCTTACTGAATCTTGGTGAGGTTCTTCATGCAGATTATTGCTTTGGACAGACTCACTGACCCTTCATATCCAATAGTGTTCTCTGAAATACTACAAAAGACACATGTGGATATTAAGGACACAAAACTCAGGGTAACTCTAATATAATAAATGTCAGTGAGTAATCTGAACATGTGTGTGACTTACTCTAACACAGTCAGGTGTGTCATTGATGGTAGGACAAGAGCCATCCTGGCAGCAGTGAGATCACCAAGACCATTGCCACACAGACTGGAAGACAGCACAAAAAGATGTTTAATTCTTTACTAGAAACATGCAATATGCAAAAAGATTTTCCACGTGTATTTGTCTTTAACCAAAATACATCTGACAAAATTAACAAAAAGAAAAAAATATACTACACACTATGCACAATTTGGAAATGTTTACATATGTGATGCACTGTGTGTATAATAGAAAAGCAGGGTAGAAAGATCTGAGTAAATGTTCCAAATGTATATATAACCAAAATGTGATACACCTTCTTTAGCTGTGTGTACAAGAAGTGCACATGTAGCAAAACACTACACTTCATAAAATGTGTCATTTCTTTTCCAAAATAGCATTTACAGCAACGTGCCACATAAATGAAAATGTCCTATCATGTCCTTACTAGAGCTCCTCCAGATGACTACAGCTGATCAAAGCCCCCAGTAGCTTGTCTCCTGATTGGTCACCATCAAGGGTCTTTGAAAGACTGGAGGATGGACATACACAGACATACATAATGTTAAGTAGACCATAAGTAGTTTGATGCTCTTTTCTGGAAGCCTTGGTTTTTGAAAGTGGCATTACAGCCACTGTGTGCTACTAATGTCTTCTTTGAGACTACCACTGGGTGGCGCCAAACTGCACTGGGTGCAGCGATGGTATTACTCAGTGAGGCCTCTTGTAGCTGTCAGTCTTCCTCTTAGAGAGGAAGAACCTGCTGCCAAATGGGAGCAGCTGGTCCCCATAAAGAAGGTGGTGACTGTCCAATAAAGTTGCCAATATTTCCGAATGACACACCAGTACGAGGTCAAACCTATGATTTATAGGGACCACCAGTAAGCACTTTGATGGGGGGTGAGTGGGGATGCCACCGCCTTTACAAGCAAAATTACCTAAATACATCCCCTAGTTAACCTTCCACGAATTTGCATAAAAATACCAAGGTGTCATGTGGGTCATGTAACTTAAACTGGCTCTGCTTGTACTGCATTGTGACAAACCTGTGACAAACCTGAATAAACTCAGTCCACTGCATAACATTTATGCAATCATTTTTTACTTGGGAATATGTTACTTTTACTTTTTGCACCAATATCAAGCAAGTGTAAGAAAGATTGCTTAGGATTGCTCAGATTCAAAAAAATCCAAGGCTCTGCTTGTCATCAAGAACAACAAAATACTGATCTGCAAGCTTATAATACCATGGAACATGTGCATATGTGAAGAAAATAAAGTGGAGACACATACGACCTTCCTGCTTACCTGATCTTCCTGAGCTCTGTCCAGACAGGAAGCAGTCTGGTCAGCTGCTCTACAGCTCTATCAGCCAACCTCCAGCCCTTCAACCTGAAACCACAAGAGGTCCAATGACAACTTTTCTATTATGACAGACTTAAAAGAGGTTAATCACATTGGTTACTGTGCAGACGACTTTCTGTATGTGTGAAAAACTCACTCTATCTCCTGCATTCGTTTCAGTCCCTCCATAGCATGGAGGAGATCCAACACACTGTTTGCTTCTGGTGGTTCCATCACTGTGCCAATCTTATTCAGCCTGGCACGCGCACAACGCACACACACACACACACACACACACACACACACACACACACACACACACACACACACACAATCCACATTAAAAGTGCCAAATGTACTGTTCAACTGAGCAATTAGGCCTTCTGTGAAAATGCTGTTGTTCCAAACAGGGAGTGGATACCCTTATAGTTAATAGTCAGGGCAAAATTTTATGAAGGATTTATATCCATGCAAATATGATATGCAAATATGATATGTACTGAAGAGGTCTTGACAGCTTAGCACTATGAGAGAACAGGGAAAGATAAAAATACCCAGGGGGGGGAATCATCTGATCAGACCCTACTCATTTATGATGGGATGCATGTCGAGCTGATGACATGCTGGTATGACAAGCGGCAGCAACAGTGGCTGCAATGTGAGAAACGAAGCCGTGGTTTTGCCAGTGACACTGTGAGTAAACGCATGGCATCATAAACAGACCAGAATATTAGAGTGGCGCTAGATACAGTATGTGTGCATAAAATGCATCAGTGTTAATGCAGCAGTGAAAGTAAAGACATCTGCCTGAAATACCTTCACAGGTTTTTAAGTTACTATATTGAATAAATATTTACAACTATGTACAAATCTTTTTCAAAGGTCAGCTTTTGGATGCTGAGTGTAATCTTTATTGACAACTGTAAAAACTTCTGCCAATAACTTTTACATGATTGTGGATACATCAAGTTCTAATGGGACTTGTGCTTCTTACTTGAGACTGCGTATCGAGTGGATATTCATCAGTGCTTGTGCCAGACAAACCCTGCTGTTTTCATCCAGGTGCACAGAGTCCAGACTTGGGGTGGACACACAAAGAGAGAAAAAGAGAGAGAGAGAGAAAGAGAGAGACAAAGAGATGCTTCATGACATAGAAGCCACTCTTTCTGTATTCAGACATTTTTATACATGTTCACCGATATGCAGTGTGTGTGCGTATTTTACCAGAGGCCTTCCAAACTAACACACTGTCTCAGTGCTGTTGTGACGAGCTGCAGCCCTTCAGCCGGTGACCATGAACAGTGAGACAGACTAGAGAAGACAAGTCAGATGTTAACATTGTCAAATGTTCATCTACTCTACAGAACTTCATATTTCATTTCACTTCATACTTATTATATGGTGACAACTATGTATGTGAACTACGACAACTTCCAATACTGTATGCAACAATTGCACTGAATGTTAAATGCTTACTTGAGTGATCGTAAACGGGGAAACATCCTCGTCATAGTCTGAGCTGCTGTGTCACTTATCACATGACCTGATAAACTATGAGAAAGAAAGAAGAATATGATTATGTTGTACAGGAATGGCGTGAAAAATATTCAACTTTTGTGACCTGTGGAGAAGAAAAAATGAAATGGAAAAAAATAGTTCAAAAGTATTTTTTTTCTTGCAAATCAAATATAACAATCGTTTAGGTTATTATATTAAAAAAGATATAGATTTATTTACACTATAACTTTCTTTACAATCATCATGATACAATCATTAAACCTGGCTGCCAGATGTTTTGTGGAATTACTGAAGTTAAAAATTCCCCCACTGTGCTGCAAAACAATTATATCATACTTATAATTTCTCCATTTTTTACACATGTTTTCATGCAATCAGTGATTCCTGTTACCTCAAAGGGTGCTGAGATTTTAAGATTTTCTTTATTTTATTTCTGTTTTTTGGACTCTGTTATATCGAATGCTCTAAGGCCTGCTGTGCTAACCCTGGTGCATTATGTACATAGACAATTATAATAAGACATAACAAGAAGATGGAATGAAATGAAATGGAATGACAATGCTCTAGACAAGTCATAAAATGTATTTGTGTGTGTGTTGCTCACTTAAGGCACTGAACAGTTGTAGACTGCAGCAAGGCCTCGGACAGCTTCTCAGCCACAGCCTTACATGTCTCTTTGGAAACAATACTGTAAAAGACAAGTGCAGATAGTCGTCATGCTAGAACTTTAAACTGGCAATAGGAAGTGTCAAATGTGACAAAAATCTCTTACCTGAGAGAGGTGAGATTTGGCAGCGATGGCAGAACAGAACTGAGAGACTCCGCTCCCTCTATGCCCAGGCTGTTGATGGAAAAACTGCAAATAAAGAGAACAAATTATTTTTTGTGTGTTTTCATTTAGTTTTTTTCCATGATTTACAAATATGTCTCCCTTGTGTACTGTTGTGTGCACATTAAATTCAAATAGAAAATAGAGAGTACTAACTCCAGCTCTGTCAGTGAGGGACACCTCTGGATGATGGTCCACATAGGTGCAAGCTGGTGCCCCTCTAGTGCACAGTCCACAAGGCTGAAGGGGAGATGAGGGGAGAGAAAGGGAAGGGAGGGGAGATTAACATCTGCTTCTTGCAGGACATGTGCAACTGCCAACAAGATGTGCTGCTATCTTTTTCCTGCTGTTTCAGCTATGTAGACACATAACCTTTGGCCCCCTTTTTTTTTATTCCTGACATTTTTTCAGGGTTTTAAAGTGAACACATGAGCCTACATGTAGCATTTGTGTTTGTAAGATAAGATAATATGTATTGATGCTTTTGTAAGCCTATTTTCTCTGTAGCCACTGATGGAGCAGGACCAGCAAAGTTACTGAAAGACAAAATCACAACGAGAAAATTCAATTCTGCTGAACAAAGGACTACAGATGTTGGTTTCATATTTTACATTTCATTTTACATGTTTATAATTTCTGTGTTTTTCAATTACATGTTTATAATAATCCATTCAAATATGCAGCTTAAAATTTCAAGTATATTGTTACCTGACTGACATAAGTTCAGTGGGTTTCATCAGAGACAGGTGTAGTGTGGTTTGGTCCACCCTGTAAAATAAATGTGTTTCATTGTATTGTTAATGACAACACTCATACTGTATACCTTGATTTGGGAAATTCCACAGTGGCTTTGAATATGTGTTAAGAGTGTTTTTGTGCGTGTGTGTTGGCTTGTGTGCATTTGCATATCTTACTTGATAGTTTGAATGTTGCTGCTGAGCTCGAGACAGCGACTCACTAAATGAATAGCTTTTTCAGCTCTGATCCAACACTCCTCAATACTGACAAGGAAGACAGAATGTGATAGAGTTCAGCATTTTAACACCATTCAACAGCATTCACTTATTTGGACAGAAACACAGAGGAATGTTCATCTATGATCAAAAATGAGATTGTATTAACAAAAGCAAAAAATTAAGAACAAAGGCAAAACCCCCTCACATATCACAGCTAACACAGAGCATACTGAGGTAACTTAATTTCAACTTACCCTGTTTAGTGTTTGACTAGTGTTATTGTTTCTACTTAGACTACCTGCTTGTGACCTTGGTTTGACATTTCACTTCAGGAGCAAACAGCACATCTACTGTACTCCTTCTTACCTGACACTGCATCCTCTCTGACCAACGTTCAACTCTTTTGCAAAGTCTTCGATCCACTCCGACTGCAGTAAATTGTTCTTGAACCTGTGGACCAGCCACAGAGAATATAATAAACAGAGTATAATCTGGGATACTTAGAATAATGAGTCAGGTCTTTAATCTTACCAATTTTTCCGGGCTCAGTATTCACATAAAATTTGCCATGAAAAATATAAAAAAAATATAAGAAAAATATATACTACCTTCACTTCACAGGTTAAAACCTTGTTTAAAATTTTATATATATATATATATACTTTATAGCTTTATTTTTGTCTCAACTCTTTTTAATTCATCCAGTGGGTATTGGCAAGCTGAAGCTACAGAGAGGCTTTTCATATGGCGAGAGCTATAAAATGGTCTAAACATGGACGGGTACTTACTCTAGTTTGGTCAGACTGGGACAGTTTGACGAGATCTCTGCTAATCTGACCAGATGTTCCTGTTCCAGTCTACTCTCTCTGATACTAGTGAACAGGCAGAATAACAGGAGACAACAAACAGAGAATTACATAATTACATGACTTTACTTTGTGAAGTCACAGCCAACACATTTATGTTGCAGTATGAAGATTAAGCAGACAACTATTACAAGATTGTCAGCAATCATTTTCCCATTGAAAACAGTCAAATCTAGGTTGGCTTAAATGTTAAAATAATTTCAGAAACAAAGAAATACAACATGAGAAGCTAGGCTGCATTTAATTCTAATTTCACTGTACATATGTGGCATTTAACGGCATATTGAAAACTATGTACATCGCAGACAAGATTATATTTCCGCGGGAAAACTCTACAACACTCCCAAACTGGGAAAACATGGAAGTAGTGAATGTGATTGATCATAATTGTCACAACCTCAAACATGCCCACCCATGCTGCTGGGTTTACAAAAATAGAGGCCACAAAAATGAGGGGCACAAGATTAGGAACACTTCACACCTGTGCCTCACACATCAAAGCAGCACAGTGGTAATGTGACAGTCATCTGAATTTTAACTTATATTCTAGGCTTACCTCAGAGTCTTTTCACTGCCTCTGTGGTGTCTGAACCAAATAAGACACCTCTCCTCTGCTCCCATACTACCAAACAAAGAGGACAGACAGACATGACAGACTTTTCTTTTTTATGCATCCAGCAATTCACGTAATTTGTTGACTCATTTCTACAGTGCACAGACTCACCTGACTTCTACACCAGAGATGTTATCACAGGTGCACAGTGTGCTGGCCACATAGAACAGCCCCTGCTGGGTCAGGCTGTTGTTGCTCAGACTGCAAATGAGGACATGTTAATTTTAGTTAAACACTTAATGCAAAAATGACCAATAATATTTGAGAAATATAAAATACATGAAATGTCATCTTTAAAAATCATATCCTGCATTTTCTGTTTATATTTTTGCTAATGGTTTGGCTGAAAGGACCGATAATATGTTGGCTCTTTGCACTATGTGTCTCAGTACATACGTACAGATAGTTGTCATATAACTGGCTGCTTCTGTGTCTGTGCACTTCATAAATGCCTTAAACCTGTTGTTTTGTATTAAACATAATTTACTCTGTGTTATTTTTCTCCCACGAAATCAAAAGGTTTATTGGTAGTAGAGATTAACTAAATGTCCAATCTTTTCTATTTTTAATAAACTCTTCATTAAAACTGTATTTTTGACTGTTCTTTATAGCGGCTACAAATTAAGATGCAGCTGAAAATGCTAAACATCAATATTTCATATCTTACTTGACAAAACTGGTGATTTTTAGCCTTGGTAGAGAATCCATGAGACACTTCACTCCTTCATCTTTCAGTTGGTTACTTGATAAACTGCAGTCAGAGGAAAGAGATGCTCATCATCCATATCAATAGTTCAGTAAGAAAACACTGGTTTGTACAGGGATACATGGTTGTGTGCTAACGTATGTCAGTGTGTGTGTGTGTGTGTGTGTGTGTGTGTCTGTGTCTGGCACATACTCCAGGTCAGACAGCGGAGGACCCTGCTCCAGAATCTCAGTCAGTCTCTCCAAGTTGTTGCAGTCAAGGCTAAAATGAGTTAACCTGTGCACACACAGTCAGATACAAAATACATTAGTCACTCGCATTAAAGTCACAGGAGGCCACAGCCAGTTGTGGAGCGTTCACAATATTGTCCTTCCTTTTTGTCACACATAAACACAATAAACTGCACTGAACCCAATCGTATCTCATCTTCTTCCTGTCCTCTCTGCATGATCAGAAAACTGCTACCTATACCATAAAATCTTCTTTTTGCTACTCTCAGTGGTTGACATTATGAGGGCTGCTCTAAAATAATGTATATTCTTTCAGTTAAGCAGTTCAGACAGCAAAGACTCCAAAAAAAAGAAAAGAAAACTTGGCTGCACACGTTTTTCTAAATAAAAATACAGAGGAAGAATGTTCTCATCTGTTTACTGTTGGAGGAATTATACATTTTCTGCCAAGTTCCGCTAACGCCAGCGTATGCCAGAGTTCAAACCCAACCACATACACTGGCAGTCAAGCTGAAAGAGAAAGTAGGAGAGGCTAGATATGATCTCCTTTACGTAGAATGGGTTCTTGGAAGAGTGACAAACTGAAAAACTGAAAACCAAACACCAGCCAAGTTGTTTGGTTATATCAGTGGACACTGCACTAAACAATTTGTCAGTAGCTGATCACAGACCTGCAGCTGGCATGTTCTGTTTTCACTCTGTCAAAATGGATGAAGCCTTCACTCTGATGCCTGAGGAGGAATTCAAAGCACCAATTAACTAACAAAGACATGATTCATGGTAGACATTAATAAATGACGAGACATAAATAGAATTACTGCATGGATTATATAATCACTACTTATAACTGTACCCACAATTTTCAAATTTGGCATGTTTTTTCTTGATAGATGTGACACAGATTAGTATCATACCTGAGCTCTACTGATGTGACTCGCTGACTGACCGTCAAACAGCTGACCAAAATCAGTGCTCCAGTTATGGATGAGATGCTGTTGCTGACACTGGAGGAAGAGAACATGGGGTTGATTAAAATTAAATGAGAAGGCAATGAAATAATTGATGAAAACAAATGTATACTAATAACAGTCATTGTTGTAAATGAACTATTGTCACTTTTATGACATTCTTCTTATAATGAAGCTGCCAGTAGATTCAGCTCAAAACAACATTTCTCATTAAAAGGCTCAGCACACAAGAGGCACTGGCAGAGTTTTTCTTTTTTTTATACCGTGTTAATGCTTCATGTTCTGTTAAAATAACATATTATGCTCGCCATTTCACACTAGTACTACTGGATTACTTAAGTGTGAATAACCCATCATACTAAAGCTATTTAACTTAAAAACAATAGCTTGAATTAATAATATATATCTTGTGACCCCAATACTGTACATCAGATCCTGATATAATTGTCCTACAAAAGAATTTCTTTCATAACCCATAACATTTAATGACACAAAATAAACTGAATACAACAACAGAAATGTTAAATTACTCTCACACTCAAAACCATCCACCCTAATTAAATCTTACACTGTATATGAACGTCTTACTTGAGTCTCTGCAGTGACACCATCTCTGGCAGGACTTTGAGCAGATTCTTGATGGCATCATCTTCCAATGAGCTGTTAGACAAACTGACACAACATAAAAGTATATTAATGTCCACCAGTTTAGTTTAATATCACGACATAATAACATGTGGATAAACGATAATTAACTTACTCTAACTCCAAATGGGAGCGACACTCGACCAATCTCCTACACAATGTGGTTACATCAGATGGCAGAAGGCTGCTGTTGTTTAACCTACAAAATAAAGGAGGATCACCTGTATTTCAGTTCCAGGGTAACGACATGTGTTACTGTAAAGAGTAGGGCAGCAACTAACAATTAACAATTAATCTGTTAATTATTTCGCAATCAAATAATCACTGGGTCAGTAAAACATGAGAAAATCATGAAAAACACCCACATCAACATCTTGGAATCCAAGGTGATGTCTTCAAACATTTTGTTTAGTCCAACCAACAGTCCAAAAGCCATAAATGATTACATTTACAGTAATGTATGACCAAGAAGAGCTATATCTGAAAGCCTGAAACCAGCAATTTTGTGTATTTTGTGGAATTAATTAATTAATTAATTAATTAGTTCATGTTTTGAAGAATTCTGGACTTAGAAGCATGTCAAATGCTTCTGTTTTTTCCCTGAACTCTTTATCAGCTTACTGTACCTGAACATCCTGAGCTGCTGTTTGTCATCGCTGAAAAATAAGACGAGCACAGAATAAACGTATTAATACACAAATGAATGAAGGTAGGCAGTGGTGTTCAGATGCATGAAGGTTTTCATAAATGCAGCTTTTCTACCTTTTGTCAGAGCAGAACTTCAGGATCACCTGCTCTCTGCCTCCATTACTGTAAAACCAAGAGGACACCATCAGATTAACATTCTGCACGTTAATGCCAGTTTATAGTTGACAATTGTAATCAGTTAATCTTCTTATGCATATATAAACTTTTATGAGCTGTTTAACAGCGTTTGTCAGTTGTTACAGTTCTAACTGGCAGCTTGCCACGTTGCTTAAACAGGTGCTCACTCTGTTGGTGTTCTAACAGAGTCATTAAATGCCAAAATGTAGAACAAAGAGTACCTGATGTGAATTTCTGTTAAGCTGTTAGACGAGCCCAAAGTACCAGCCAACATCACCACTCCCTCCATGCTGATGCCATTGTTACTGGCACTGAAAAACACACACAAACACAATGAGCAAAGAAGAAGCACATCGTTTTACTTTTACATGAGCTATTTATACTAAATAATGTCCCAAGGGAGGTAGTGGATAACGCTGGCATGTTTTCTTTGGAATGTGTTTGGCAAGAAAATAATTGCTCTGCCTCTGCCAACTAGAAAGATTAGATCAGCTCTGTCAAACAACATCAGTCCCATCTTTCCCTTCCCCCATGTCTTTCTGTCTCAACAAAGAAGCCATGTGGCACAAAAAGATGCTGCAATGTCACACATTTAGATTGACTACACAGCCCCCATTTTTAAAAAATTGTTTGCCGCTTTTTTCCTCCTTTTTTATTTGAAATTTTGTAATCATGTTGCGCGTGAGCCTTACTTGATTTCCTGGATGTTGCTAAGACAAGGCAAGACATCCAACAATTTCCCCAGGCCTTTGTTGCCTAAACGGTTACTGGACAAACTGATGATAAAGAAAGTGGAATTATTGTCAGAAGCAAGAAACAGTGCAGCTTTGAAGATCTGACAAAATGAAGGTAACACTTAAGTAATCTAAAATATAAACACAGTACACAAGATCTAATGAAAAACTCTGAATTATTACTTAAGGTTATGTCTGAATTGACCACGGAGACACATGATGACAGCTACTCCAAAAAGAGGTACATGAGTTTGTTTTGCTCTAAGGAGATGTGAACATAGGGTGTACATACATATGTATCTATGCTGATGATGAAATGCTTTAGGATGCCACTGCTGATCAGCATGGCCACCAGATTACAACAAAAAGCAGTAAATGTAGAAGGTTTAGGGATCACAATCACATGTATCAGTGTTTCAATGTGTACACGTTTTTTGACTGTGTGTGCTCCACCATGTCTTTATGTGTCTCTTACTCCAGCACAGTGAGGTCACAGGACATTCCCAGACTCCTCCACACTCCCTCCAGATCAGTGTGCAGCAGACCACAGCAGCTGAGACTGACAGAGGCAACGCTTCATGATCACCATCACAATCATCCTCAGTAATAGTAATGATGAGTAATATCAGTATCACAGTCCACATTTCACACCTTTAAATGTGCATCAAATTAATCACTATTTCTGTGCCTTTCTGCGTTATATGCAAACTCAACATCCTGTTGCAACAGGATGCTCTAAAATGCTGTTCGTTATTGCTGCCACAGTGACACTGTGGCAATTATTCATCATTACCCAACTTTAATTGTAAAACGCCTTTCATGCAATCCAAAAACTTCACAGGTGACCAAAGTAGTTGATAATAAGACAGCACAAATGTGAACAATTTGAGAGGAATGCATGAGAAATAAAAGAAATAAAAAGAATTCAACCAATAATATCCAAATAGATTAAAAAAGTAAAGATAACTTAATACATACCAGAGTGTTTTAGATGTTTGATTTGCAGGCTTTTCTCTCCCTCCAGAGAACACTACGGACACCTGAACAGGTTCTTGACTAGACTGAAGTCTAAAATATAAAAAACACGCAGTTACATAGCAGTGATGAACCCACTATTTACAACCAATTAACAACCAATCGACAATTAACATTATTATTGAACAATGTGTGAGCATGTTGAATGTTTCCAGTGCTTCACAACAAAGATGAATGCTGTAAAATACTCAAACACTGGAGGCTAATCTTATACAATTTAAATATATGCTGACTGTCTTTACACAGGTGTCAAGAGTGTTGCAAAAGAACAGCATCATGGACATGCCTGATATGAGTTATTTTACATTTGTTTATGCTGCATGTGTGAACGCTGCAATGTATGCAACGCACATTACAGATGAGTTTGTACCTGATATGAAGCTCCACCACAGCAGGACAGTTAGACAACAGACCAGTCAGAACCACCAAACCCTCCACTGAAGAGCAGCTGTCATTCAGACTGAGAGAAAACATCAACAACAAAAGCAACTTCACATCAACAAACTGCTACTGTTCATTTATTTATGGATGCTGTACACATGGATGCTTTGCATGTTGTGTTGCAAACACTGTAACAAACATTATAGGCAGAATACATGCAGCTTAGTTTGGCACAAATCCAGTCTTACATGATCTTGTTGGTGACGCTGAACTTTGGCAAAAACTGAGTCAGTGTCCTCAGAATTTCCACATTCCACTGGCCTCCAGACATGCTAGGATGCACACACACACACACACGTAAATTTACAATAGGTTTGATGCGAGACACACAGTTTGTTAAATAAAACAGTTAACAAGTTAATAACTGGCTGTTTTTATTGTATTTCGTCGTGCATTGCTCTGTTTCAATATGTTGGATCATTGGTGTATTTCGGGTCACTCACTCCAGGACAGACAGGGTGGGGCAACATGCCAATGATTTTGCAACTTTTTGCATCTCAGGCTTGCTCCATGTCTGGTTCAACAAGCTGGAGGAAAAGGGCACCAAAAGATAAAAACTTAAAACAACAAAGCAATAATAGAGACATCAACAATAAAAAGGAGATTCATATCAAATTTGAAAATCTCCATTTGAAGGTTTTAAATTTGAATCAAATTTCAATCAATCTGTACAGAAACTAAGATGAATTAATTAAATGAAGTCCGTGTCTCATAGTAATAATAACAGCAGTAGTACTGAGGTCGTTTATGTTTAATATGAAAAACAAGGTACATGCACTTTGCTCAAAAGCAAAGTTCTCCACTGGCTATAAAAGTGTTATTCTTTAATATCTCACCTGATTGTTGGTTCAGACTTAGTTTTATAGCTGCACAGGGGAATAAATAAGAAGAAGGGAATACATGAGACAGAATTACAGTATGGTGAGTATTTGTTTTATGGTTTTATAAGTTTTATCTGACCATAAAACTCACCTGCTCATATCTGAGATTTGGGAGAAATTTACTGTTACTTCCTTCATTGCACTGCAAAAGGACAAAAATATCTATATTGGATAACAGGTGGATAACAATTTTTACTTGATTCACTTTGCAGTCTATAAATTGCAGTCAAATGTGTGGTGGAGTTCAAAGTGTGTTGTGCTAAACTTGCTTAACTTCTGTAATACATCATGCAATCATGTAAAAATAATGACACCTGTAGCTGCGCGTGTGTGAATGTGTGTGTAATCATACTCTGCATGAAGATGTTGGATGTTCAAACATGAGGACATTTTCCCAATGAGATAGTCCACTGCTTTCAGGGAGCTGTTGTTTCGACTCAACCTGTAAGTTGCACAGACACACACACATTAACCTCCACGCTCGCAAGAAAATTCTGGCTAAAAAGCAGCAAAATCTTGATATATTGTGTTGTAGTGATTAAAAAGTAGCAGTCTCATCAGAAGCATGAACTTACATTACAGAGGCCAGTCTCGGTAGTTTGGTAAAAGATATCAGCTATGTGTTGGATCCCTTTGTCTTTCAGACTGTTGTCACTGAGACTTCAACAAAAAACACAAAAACAAAGGCTTGATATCAAATGTTCAACGTGCATCAGAGGACATGTTTAAATCCATAATTTACTTTAGCAATGAAATGAATGTTGTACATGAAAAACTGAAAATATACTTGATTTCAGTGATGTCTGGACACTTCTCTAGAGCAGAAGCCAAACTAGCTGCTCCTGTGGCTGTCAGACTGGCACCACAAAACCTTGAGAGGATACAGACAATCAGTCAAACACTGTAATAATAATATATGTAATTGATGTTCCACATAGTAGAGCTAAGGGTGGGACATAAAAGGAAAAAAAAAAGAATCTCACTCTAGTTTTCTCAGGGTTGTAAATTCAGGCAAAATGGAGGACAACTTCTCAGCAAACTTGTCACCATACTTGCGGCTCCGAAAACTGAAGACACACAAATAGTGATAAAGGACATGTATGAGACACAATGAAACCAGCCTTAATGTTGCTACATGGCTTTGCATGTTGCTGCTGCTAAGTCTACTTTGCAGAACTAGTCTGTGTCCTGGTCAGTTTCCATATGCTTTCATTGTTCATCCCATTTTGTTTGGTCCTACTAAGTTACATGTAAGTGTACACAGAGTGTGGTAGTTCATTCTCTTTTAACTTGGCCTGATAAAATACCCTGTAAAGGAGTGAGTTGCCACCTTATGGCACTTTATGGCATGTCCTCTTGTTACGAAAAGACTCAACCACAGGGACACAGCAGGAAATAAAGAGCTCCAGGCGGTGTGACAGTATGCAACAGGTGGTCAATCAGCTGTGGAATGTCAAAGGCAGTGCAGCAGATTCTCCGGAGCCTTTGTGCAACTGCTCCTTCTACATTTATAAGCTAAGAGCAGGTTTTCAGATTCCTGACAGCTCAACACCATCCATTTAGATATTCCAATGTGTTGCAACTGTGGCTTCATTTGCACCATGCCTAAAAATAGTTCTTTGCCTCACATTTCCTGTTCACTTAACGGTTTTGAGTATGCATTCAGCTTTGTATTAAGCAATCACATACATATTATAAATTGCTCCAGTGGAGAGAAAATGGTGATTATCAGACAGTGTGTGTGCGCATGCATGTGCATGTATAGATCATTTTGCTTGTTTGAGTGTTTGTGTCCACCTACCTGAGGTAGTGAATGTACTGACACCTGGGCAGGACATCTAAACACTCCAGCTCCATTGAGCATGCTCCAAAGTCCAAACCGATGCCATTATCACCCACTGAGTTAACTACAAAAGCCAGAGCATCTATATCATTGGGTAACAGGCGGATGTTGCGCAGCTCCAGGATGGGTCTCGTACCCACAACTTCCTTGGCCAGTTGGTGGTCCTGGCTCTCCTGGACACAATGGCAAAGCTCCAGTATCTGGGAAGTTGTAAGAGGGAAGGATCAGTGAGGAAAGAGACAGAGAATGAAGGGTAGCCTGAACGTTTTGATGACAGTATCACAGTATCACTTCTGTTCACTCTACCTTAGGCCCAGTCAGTGTGTTACTGTGGCACATTCTGTTTAGCAGTTTGAGAACAAGAGCTTGTCGTTTCTGGACCCAAGTTTGGACTCCTGTTCCACCAGAAGCCCTGGCCATTTGAACTAAGGCCGCAGTGCAATGTTGGGAAGCCAGACCACATACAAATGTGTGTAGAGAGTCAGTAAAGACTGTCCTCTGGTCTGACTTGGTCATCCAGCGAGTTTTCAGACTGAATCTGAGAGAGCAATGAGGAAGAAGATAGAGCAAAGTCAGTTTCCATTAGACTACAGTACACACCTACATTATATTGCTGTATAAAAAAACAGTTTCTAGCCTTTCTAGCCAGATAAAAATAACTCACATGATGTGAGAGAAATACCTTTCTCTCTTTTTGGGTTTTTTAGTTTACAAAAAATAAATAAATAAAATAAAAATAGTGACAAATTTTACACTGAAATCTGAAGGATTTTGGTGTTTGTTTGGATATTGTAAAAATTGTAAAAAATGATCCCCTACAGAAACTAATTTACTGGACAAGAACAATTTTTTTTTGGCATTTTTGTTGGTACAGATTACCATGAAGGTACACATAGAAAACATGAGGAGACGGAGGGGTATGACATGCAACAAAGTTCCAGAGTCTAAACTTAGAATATTCAACATGTGTATTCAAAGGGCTTTAAACAAAGTCTTTTATTGTAAACACCCCTTTATTCAAGTGCAGACTTTCAGTTGGTCAGTCAGTCTTGCTGAATTGTCTTTCTCATTAGATTATCTTGACATTTGAGCAGCAGGAGCACACTCTCTCTAACCAATACTAGATATATATGTAGCCACACACACAAGAAGGATTTTGTTGAGTGACATATAGTCTGCAGGTGTCATATATCACTTTCAATGCCCCCGTCTGTCTGCTGACCTTTGGGCCTCCACTGCTGATTGGATCATCTGCTTTGTGCCTACATCAGTGTTTTTCTGCATTCCTTTTAGGGAGGAAGGTCACATATGTCCCATGGTATACTCAACTTACACAGCTCATATTGCACTTCTGGCTATGTTATTCCTGGTGTACAGTGTGACTTTATATGGTCAAATTCTATAGCACTGTTCTGCTTGTGTCAGCATTCACATAATCCAAAAATACCTCTGCATACCAATGACTTAGGTGCAATTTTGAAATTTAGTTTAGATATAAGCTCCGAGCATGATTCACACTTGAATAGAATTCTGATTATTAATTTGTTATTTATGTTTGTGTTATTTAAGATTGTTTTTCAAGCTTAAGTTACAAGACTCTATTTTGGTGGCAATGCAAAGGCTGGTGCAAGCAGCACAACAACAGGTTGGTATTTTCCTGACCTGAAACTTGCTTTACTCTTCCATTTGGAATATTGTGTCCAGTAAAGATCTGATTAAAGTCTGTACTGTTAAATCGATTTGTGAATCCAATGATTTATTTCTCTTTTAAACTGCATTATCAAAGAGATTTTTTAATTCCATGATTTATCTATAAGTTCTTTATTTTTAAGTGATGTACTTATTGACTGTTTTATGTTGTTTTTGTAAGTCCCTTTTAAATTTGAACCACTTATTGATGGATTAATATTTCATTTGTACATTCTTTGCAGTGGTCTCAAATAAAATAAAACCGTTTGGCTTCCTTGAATTCATTTCTTTACCTCTTTTTGAGCTGCGCGTCACTAACATCATTACTGGTCATGATTCTGAGTGCAGCCAAAAATTCTTGTATTGTCAGATGAATGAAGCAGTAGGCATTGACAAGAATCCCATCCTCAAGTCTGAGCTCCACCTTCCAGGAAGACAGAGAAAACCACAGTATTTATTATGACATGTGCTCTGTGAAGCTGTAATACCGACTAGAGAAAACCATACTGGACAATAGGTAAAGATCTAATGTTTGTTTTACATCTTTAGCAGTTATGGTGAAGTAAATAACAGGGCAGAGAGTGTAGAAAGTAAGGGTATTTGGAAACATACCTATGTTTTGAGTACAACAGTGTTAAATGTGTCCACATGCTTTGATTGTGGTTGTTCATGCTACAACAGTGATCAGATATTCTAGGATGTTTTTTTGGCAGAAGAGGGTTGTTACAGTGTTACTAAACTATTTTGGCCACCATACAAATGCATTCCCAATGCTCTTGCCCAGGTTTAGTAATTTAATTGTAAATGCTAAACAAACAAACACAAGTGTTCTAAATTATTAGCTTTGCTCATGCCAATAAGCAAACCGCACACAGGCCCACTGGTACCCTACCTCCGTTGATAACTACTAACAGCATCTAATTTTAGAGGAAACCCTGCACATCCATAATGATGAAGAAAACATTAACATGTACAACCATGTCTGACCTGTGAAAGGAGCCCTGTGGTGACTGAAAACTCCAAAACATCCTGAGGAATATCTTCTTTCAAGAAGAGGACCTTGTTTTCCTCTAAACCTCGCCAAGCCAGTTGACTTAGCTCACATAACTCAGACTGATACTGACTCTGAGCGATCAGCCTACAGTCAGTGCTGCACAAAGAGACAGAAAACAAATGAATTAGCATTTATCTGACTACAACATTCATGTAGTGGTATATTATGTAATCAAAGAACGTATCAAAGTGAAAACGGAATTTAAACTGAAAAGTAACTGAGTGTGACATTAAAATGAGATGTTATACTTCATTACTACTACTTCTATGTTGGCATTACAATAAGGTGCACCCTCTTTTGTACTTTTTTCTCATTTGTTTTAAGACTTCCTGGAATTTAATATTATGTGTTACGTGTTGATGGTAAGACACAGTATTATTACATTTAGTGCTCTATGTGGTCTGTACCTCTGTGGAGGCTTTGTGGTCTTTGCCTTGTCACTGTTTCCTTTTTTACCAGATTGATGGCTCAGAAATGCACCGAGAACAGTGAGGTAGACCTGTGTAAGGGTGGAGGGTATCTGGGCGGGTGTGGGAGGTAGCTGGGCTCTGCCATTGGTCCCATCCATCGTTATGTCTTGACTCCCTCCTCTTCTTTCTCCTGCAATTTGTCCTTCTTTTAGTTCCTTTTCTGTGGCTTTTTTCCTTGTCTCACTTCCTCTTTCTTCCTGTCTGTCTCCTGATTGTAATTTTGTTTCAGCCTCTAGCAGTAGATGCTTAAGACAGATGCAGCAGATGTTGCAGAGGGCAGGGAGGTATGACATGGCGAGGAGGTGTCGACTGGAAAGAAGGAGATCTGCTGCCTGCACCCCGAGAGCTCTGTTTGCTGAGTCACCTTCGGAGATGAGATATAAATTAGTTTGAGCCCAGACTCACCCGCACAGGTGTTTTCACTGTTACGATTCTTATTAACACACGAAGCAATCTTATATATCATCCAACTTAGCTTAGCCTAGGGCTGAACAATTTTGGGAAAAAATCTAATTGAGATTTTTCTGACAGATACTGCAATTGCGATTTGACTTGCGATATAATTCTGAAAGTCAAGCTTCAGTTCAGGATTCACTATATACGTGTAAAACATGTGATGGAGCATTACCATTTAAGATATTGAAATATTAACTGCTCTGTGTACTAATCCAAAGATGAGAATGAAAATATACAAATCCAAAATGTATTTATTCCAACAAAACAATGAACCATAGAACAATTCTCACAGAACAAACAGCAGCACTGCGTTCTCTTGCCTTCTTTGCAACTTTACATTGGTCATACTGCTGCCTGTGGTGATTTTTCAAATGCTGATACAAAATACAAAATACCAATACAAACCTAAGTTAATGTTAGCTAGTTCATTCTACCATTTTCTCTCTTTTCTCTTCTTTCTCTCTCTCCTTCTCAGCTCAACCGCGTATTCTGCAATGTTATAATATCAGCAGCACTAATTTTCCTGCAGCGGCCCGCCGCTACAAAATAAGTATAGCGGAAACACTACAGACTTGTTGTAATGACGCGTCCACTGACTCTGTTGTAAAAATAGTCGCAGTCTTTGCAATTCGAAAATCACATTTATTGAAATCACGACTGCAGTTAGATTTCGATAAATTGTTCAGCCCTAGCTTAGCCTGACCTCAATTTGAGCAGAGGTCTGCCACAATAACTTAAAACTGTCTGTGTGGGAGTGGAATGTCACTTTTAAAATGCAAGTTCAAATCAGTTGCTTCAGCACTAGCTTTTACCTACTTACACCAATTACTGAGATGGTCTTAAAGCCAAGGCCACTGAAAATTCTGGATTCTGATTGGCTGCAATATCTGGATAAACGTTTAGTAGTGATACAGTGTTTGTTTGCGGTTCTAAATTAATGCATAAGTAAAACTGTAAACTGTAGATAAAGATAGTCAGTTAGTAGTAGTTAAAATAAGGCTCAACTAAAGCTTGTCGTTAGGGTTATTTGCGTAACCATCACCAACGACAACAGCCCGAAATGCAGAGGTGAGGAGAGAGGACAAAATGTGCCCAGAAACAGAAAACAGAGGTAAGGGAAGTCACAGGTAAGAGTGACATCAAAGAGACAGAAAGACAGTGATAGAGCTGTTTGTCCATTAGCTGACAGTTTTTTTATTGTGGCTGTGTGTATCTGTGACAGAGCGGGGGAGAGAGATGTGACCTGTGTGCATGAGAAAGAGATTACTACGTAATGTTATGTCCACTTGACAGACAGTTTAAATGATATTGTGTAACAGGATAAGTTCATGAATTGAGAGCATCTTTCTCTCCCTGTTTCAAAACTTGTAAGGATTGTTTAACCCAGAGCACAGCCTTGTCAACCATCAACCATCGTATTACTTCATAAATATAAAAACAGTTTTTACCTTTTACCCCAAAGAAGTTGACCACATACTCCTTGATCTCATAGCGGTCCCATCCCAGTAACTGCCCCACTTTATCTGATATGCCCTCCAAATCTCTGACGTCACGTACACGAGAGGTGACCAGCACAGTGCATCCTGGAAGAAGCTGACGATTTAATAACCCTGAGATAAGGTCTGCAACAGGTAGAGCTTTTTCTGGGTCCAGTGGTTTTCTCTGCACCTCTTGTCTGGTGAGTTTGCTGTTAAACTCATCATAGCCATCCAGCACCCAACAGCTTTGCTCTGGATTGGAAAGGAGGTAATCCACAATGGCTCTCTACTCAGAGACACAACACAGAATATATGCAGAATGTAAGAACAAGGCAACAGGCCAAAATAAACAGACAGACAACCTTTCACACTCACAGTCACACCTATGGGCAATTTTGAACCACAAGTTAACCTAACTTGCATGTCTTTGGACTGTGGGAGGAAGCCAGAGTTCCCCTAGAGAACCCATGCAGGCACAGGAAAAGCCCCGGGCGACCAGATTAGAACCTTCTTGCTGTGAAGTGACAGTGCTAACCACTGTGATCTGTTTGTTACAGTTGTTTAAGTACATGTTAGCGTATTTTAGTGGTAATACCAAAGAGAATTCTGATTTTTACCATTTGGTAAATAGTTAGGGCATACAGTATACCACAAAACCACAGCAGACTCCCAGGGGAACTTTGTTGCACATCACACCCATTTTTCTCCCCATGTTTCCTGTGTCTTTAGACTGACTGTGAAATAAAAGCAAAATTCTAAAAAGCTACTTTCACTTTTAACACCAGAAAAGTTCTGATCTATAAATGTACTGTTCTAGTGTTGCTAACTGCATACCTTTTCATTGTCACCCCCTTTTGGTTGGAGGTAGTGTCGCAATAGTAGCTCAGACAAGGAGAGAGGTCTGGATATTAGATTGAGCTGACGAAACTCTAGCAGGACAAACAGGTAGGATGAAGGGATGGGGCCCTGGATGGTGAGAGAGTGAGGAGAACAGATTTAGAGCCAATGCAGAGAGTAAGGGAGAGAATAAAATACAGACAAAAAACAAGGAGAAAAACCCTGATGCTGATCCAAGACAACAAATACTGAGCAGAGCTGATACTGCTGATAGTTATAAAAGCCTCCCTTTAGTGGTTTTCTATGTGTTTTGTATATTGTCTTAAAGTTTTAGTATGGCATGAGGCTTTGGACAGGACTTGGCCTGCCAGCATGTACAAAACACAAAGGTTCCAATGTTGCAGTATTTTAGAGGAGCAATGAACCTGGATGACGTTACAGGAGGCTCTGATGACTTTGCTTTCTGATGTACAGTCAGTGTGTTAAAAGCTAAAAGAGTACTCCACCAATTTAGCTTTGATCTCCACACATGCTGTCTTTTTAGTCCACATTCTTCTCCTTCATCAAAACCTGCCACCCACATTACCCAAAAATGCAACTGGACCACAGACATTTTGGGCAGATACTCAGGTGTGCAATGCAGGTAACATGGTGGTAGAGCCTCTAGCTGCCATGAATTTGTTTGTGCTGGTCCATGGTTCACTTTTGCACAGTGCTGTTTGTTAGAAAATAGTTTCCAGGTAACAGGTAACTAATGTGTTTCCTGACTCAACAAGTTCGTTCTCACAAATAAAGAGGCACAGTTCATATTACTTTTGTTACATTTATAAAAAAAAAAAAGTTTTTAAAAACCTTGATGATTTGATCAGCCTGAACACCAATCCAGCATATCAGCACAGAATATTCCTAGAAATGCAGATATTTACCTAAAAATACTGTTGAATGATAATAAAGGATGTGAACTTACAAGATCACGTGCCCACTGCTGTCCTAAGCAAGACATCAGCAGAGTTTTTCCTGATCCAGGCTGGCCAGCGACCACTGTCACCTTTCCTGCACATCCTTGGAGGAAGGTCTCCAGTGTCACTTTAGACTCCAAAGACCCAAAATCCCCATCAGGCTCTGAGTTTGGTGAAGAAACCGTGTTTATTTATTCATTCTGTATAGCCATGCCACATCACATAAAATGCATTTTCTCCTTGCTTGAATGCTTTTTCACCCATTTAATGCTTTTTTTAATATTTTGATGAACTTTAAAACTTCCCAGTTTAATTGAAAATTAGATGATAATCAAATTAATTTTGCAGATTCTTCTAATACAATAAGAAGAGGAAGTCACACTGACCTGGTGTTCTGCTCCCTCTGTCTGCTGGTCCAGGAGTTTGATCAGGTCTGTCCCTGCCTCTGTTTGCCGTCCTTAGGCTGACCCACACATTCTCCAGCTGGACCTCCCTCACCAAGCCCTCACTCAGTCGCTCCCACCTCCTCAGCATTAAACTCATCACTGCGGCGGTGTACTGCTCCCAGTGGTCTGTAGATACAGCACATTGTAAAACACACAATAGGTAGGGCAGTTTCTTTGAGAAGAGAATCATTCCTCTAGCATAGGTGCAAGGTTGAACAAACAGAAAGCAGCATTATTTTTAACAAAACCTTTAAAAAGAAATTACTTGCAGTTTCAAAAGACAAATCCTGATTCACGCATAATAATGTATGTGCAGTTGCGTTAGCCCTCTCAATGTGTAAGACACAACATTTATTAAAGTCACAGTACAAGAAACAGTATTGTTTCATTTGGAAATGTCTGTGTTTGTGCATCTGATAAATAAAATGACTCATAAAATCCAAAACACTTGCAAGCACACAAACACAATCCAACCACCCAACAGAGAACTAAATTAGGTGCTGGGCATTTATAGTAAATGTAAATGGAGTTGTTTGTTGTCATTCACAAGTTAACTGGTTTTGGTTCACACCCCTATAAACATAACTGGGATAACCCTCCCTGGTAATGTAATACTCAGTAAAAGAAATAGTTAAAGTGTCTGCTTTACTTCTATAATTAACACACTACTGTGGAATGAAAACATCCCATACCTCTCTCTTTTGGTATTTACTGTTGGCAAAACCTCAGTGTGGTTACATCTTGCTGATGGCAGCCAGCAACACTTACTAATGCTGTTGATAGAACCACCTACCTCTGCTCTGTCAAGGAGGAGCAAGTGCTTTATTTCCACACATCAGGGACAGTATGTTAGAGGGTATGAAATGTACTGGTGAGATGATTAACCTAAATGAGACTTTAATATGAGTGGTGGATACGAAGTTTCAAGACTGAACTTAACTCAGAGTTATTTCAGTGAAAATTGTTCACCCAGTGCATACGCCAAAAAGGTTAGATTGCAGCTCGTTACAAATACAACTTTGTGTCTCTGTCTCTGACTCCGCTTAGACTTTACAATGAGATGTCAAAGACAAAAAAAGGCTTTCCACAGCTTTAAGAAAGTTTAAAGTTTAAAAAGTAACAAAACAAGGGGAAATGAGGTCCTGGTGTTATGTTGACTTTGCTTAGTTAATAGTTATACAGACATGTCCCTGGGACAGATGCCTTTTAGGGTTTAGGGGATTTTCTGATTGCCACTCTGACAAATAGGCAGCAAGGCTGATTCTGCAACACCATATCCGATTCTCTATTAAAGCCATAAATTTAGGTCAGTGGCCATTTGTCATGGTAGTTTTGGAATGTGAATGTAGCTGCAATGAAACAGGGTTGAAGCACTGTGTGTGTGTGCATGTAGGTTCTACCAATCCGTGGACGTTTGATAAGCTGCTGCTCTGAAGTTGACGATGGTGACTCTTCATTCAGTGCACTGGAATCAGAATTTTCACAGCCATCTACAGTGCAGAAAAACACACACATGCAAGATATACAGAATTTTTTACAGAAAGTTCTACTACTAGAAAAGTCAAAAAACAGACTAATGCTACTAAATGCAATGTATGAGTTTTAGATATTTTTAACTACTATTCATAGGCCCTGACTTTCAGTTTCTGAATCAGAGAAGAAAAGAAAGAATCAAAGGGAATGTTGGGGAATCCCAAAGTGAAAGATTTATTTAATATATGCTGATTGTTGATGGACAAACTACTGCTTCTCCCCACAGCTACTTTTAATTTCACTTTTCCATTTTACACAAATAAAGATAATGAAGATAATAAAAATTCAAATAAAGAAACGCCTTTCACCTAAAAAAAACATTTCTGGTACTGAGGGTAGCTTGACTGCTGCACATGGCTGCAGTTGTATTCATGAGGCTTGGGAAGATTATTTTGTGGTTAGGATAAACAAATGCAGACTACAGAGATTTGGTTGATCAAATAAAATGGTGGTGAATTTCTAGATTCAAGATTTTAACATTGCAGATGATGAGGAACAAATGTATGGTGAAGCCACATTTTATTTAGCGAACTGTTGCATGCTCGTGCCACTGCATTTGCCTCAGGGAATGCAGAGGATTACAAGAGGGCCAAATACGACCTATGTAAATCAATCAAAGGCCAAGAGGCAATACAGAGGAATACTACACCACCGCAGACTCTTGGCGTATGTGGCAGGGCCTTCATGTCACAGATCACCAGCAGAGAGGAAGGGGAGTCACCAACAGCAGCGCCCCGTTGCCAGACGAGCTTAATGACTTCTACGCTCACTTTGAGGCCGTCAATACGAGCCAATAGGGAGAGTCTGCAACCACAGGGGCCATGCAGGACTCACCACTCCCTGTGTCCACTGTGGATGTGTGGAACGCTCTGAGAGGAATAAACCCCGGGAAGGCAGCTGGCCCAGATAACAATCCCAGGCCGCGCACTGAGGGTTTGCTCATCAGAACTAACTGATCTGTTCAGTGACATATTCAATCTGTCCCTCCTGTAAGCCTCCTACTTCAAGTCCACCACCATTGCCCCTGTCCCTGAGAAAAACACAGTGGCCTGTTTAAATGACTGTTGCTCTCACTCCAATCATGATGAAGTGTTTTGAAAAAATAGTTAAGACCCACATACAAAAGAGCACACCAGGCACCTTGGACCCCCTGCAGTTTGTGTACTGTCATAACCAGTCCACTGACAATGTAGTGGCCATTCACACAGCTCTCACTCACCGGGATGGTAAAGACACATATGTGACAACGCTGTTCACTGATTATAGATTTGCATTCAATAGAGTCATTCCACATAAGGTCTCTGAAAAGCTCCTCACCCTCGGTCTGACAGAACACAGTTGGTCAGAGTGGGAAACCGGGCATCTAAATAAGCACAGGGACCCCCCAGGGCTGTGTGCAACTTCTACAGGAGTACAACCAAGAGCATCCTGACCAGTTTCACCAGTGTGGTATGGGAACTGCGCTGTTAAGGACAGGAGGGCTGTCCAGCATGTGATCAAAACTGCACAGTCCATCTCTAGATCTGCTTTCCCCTCACTACAGGACATTTACCAGACCAGAGTCATCAGGAGAGCCCACAACATCATCAGAGACAGTACACATCCGCAACACACAATTTTCACACTTCTACCATCAGGAAAAGATCACAGGAATGTGAAATCACAGACAACAAGACTTACAAACAGTTTCTTTCCACAAGCAATCAGACTTGTGAACAACCCTCTCACACACACGCACTGAACTGACTGAGCCTCGGATAGCACGTGTACATGAACCCACACACATGCACACACACACACGTACATACTTCCTGCTGCTATTTTTCATTTTCACTTTTATATATATGTTGTGTATATGTAGTTTTTATTATTTTAGAATTTTAGTATTTAAGCACTTTTGTAACATAGGACATGCAAAGTAAGAATTTCATTTTCCAGTGATTACCTTTAACTGTACTGATTCTGCTCTGTGTGTGCGTGCAATATGCAAATACGCAGCAGCAGCACAAAGTCAACAAAACGTGTGTGTGTGGTGGAACAGAGCTGTAGGTAGCCTAAAGTTTAGAGAGCTGAAGAAATGCTGCCAGTTTTAATCACTGGATGTATAGCAAGCATGCAAGTAAATAAAACACATTATCTATGGAAAATGTATATATGCACACCAGTACAGCCAGGCACAAACTACATTTATAATCCTCTTTGCACAATGACACATGCACACAGGCAAGGAAGGCAGATAGAAAGACATTACCAAGCCCGCCTTTTTTCACCTACGCAGTATAGCTAGAATTCAGTCTTTTCTTTCCATGGCAGATACTGAAATTCTAGTTCATGCTTTTGTTTCCTCTAGACTCAACTACTGTAATGTTTTGTTTTCGGGCCTACCGTGTGCTAGCACTAAAAGTCTACAAATGGTTCAGAATGCTGCAGCTAGAATGCTAACTAAGTTTAGAAAGTTTGCCCATATTACTCCAATTTTAGCCTCCCTTCATTGGCTGCTGTCACATTGGTGCCCAGGCTGTGCCTCTCTCTCTCTCTGTGTGTCTCTCTCTGTCTCTTACTGCAGGTTCTCTGCCTCCAGAGCTGTAAAGTCTCCTGCTGCTCCCACGATCCAGCTCAACGGATGTTGTTACAACATTTAAAATGTATTATTGTTTATGGTAGCGTTATTGCTATTAATGTTTTACTGTTGTGTCATTATTATTGCTATAGCTATCATTACTATTATTATTATTACTTACATGTTGACATAGACTGTGTATTTTGCAATGTTGTCCCCCCCCCCCCAGGATACTGGTTCTGTGGCTGGACATTGCTATCACCAGCTGAACAGTGAAAGAGAAAGTCAAACTGATAGCCAAGCCACGAAGACAGTTTTTGCAACCATCATGAGTATGAGTCAATATCACTTAAATTATTCCACTCCATAGAGTGAATAGAACAATAAATCTGTGGCAAACATCATGTAAGTAAGGACTGAAAATAAGAGGCTATATTTTGGCTTTATTGTACTCTTATTTTGTAGAGTTGCAGTTCTGATGGGCCACACCCAATGAGAGCTGCAATGGGAGGTGCTTACCACAAGAAAAAAGAAGGGGAAAAAAATCACTTTCGTTTCAACCCTGCCTTGTGGCATTTTTGTGCAATTAAGTCTTTACAATGCATAAACATTACAAAAAAGCCCATTCTTGATGTGTTTTACAGTATATTCTCACCTTATCACTGACTGATGCTCTCACTTAACAAATGGTGCACACTCTGTGTAAATGTCCTCCACCAAAGACTAGTATTGCTTGTCAACATTTATAGCTATATTTCATACTCACTGTTTGCATATCCGGCCACTGACATAAGCCTCGACTCCAGGCGCATGGGGATATTCTCACACAAGATACACATGCTTTGAAGGAAGTTGCGACAGTCTGCAGCGCTTGCCGCCCTGAAGTACTCCAATATGGCTTTGATGCGTTCTGTTACGGCTGCTGAAGAGCTAGTGGGGGCCAGATGGCCCATGTTCCATCCAGCACCACTGGGCATCATTTGGCACAAACTCATTATGACTGTGGGTGACTGACAGCTAAGGACATCGAACAGTTCTGAAGATTCCTGAGCCAAGACGGAGTTCACATTTTCATCGCCAGGGTCAACCTCCTCATCCATGGTCAGACTCCATCAGCTGATACACAAAGAAGCAAACATGAACACAACCACCAACAAATTCAAACACACTCACTCTGATGTCATCATCATCATCACACTGGAACAGGTTGTTAAATGGATGCAGGGGGAGTAGACTAAGTCATGTCATATGCAGGAGCTAGACATCATGCTTCTCTTTTATTGTTATAGAGTTTCTAAGTTCTTGAGGGACCTCATTATAGCCTATATGTTGCCTCCTTGAACAAGTTAATCCACGTTTGCTTTTATTTATAACACCCTAATATGTTGTTCTTTTTTAAACCTCCTGAGACCCTACGTTCTCATATGTGGACATTACATTTTGGGTTTGCTGCACCTTATACTTCTGCTAAACTAAGACCTGTTGCCCTAATTAGCTGACACTTTTTTGTGCAATCTAGTGTTAACAAAATCACAATGCAATAAACAGTGAAAAAACAAGGTGTCTTCTGGTTGAAACGTGTTTATTTATGTGCAGTAACATTTGTTTTTTGATATGCCATATAAATTTGACAAGACTATGAAGATGACAACAGCACATCACCATTCATATTTGATTTTTCAGCTCTCTGGATGCTTACTCATCATTTCAATGAGAGACAAAGAGAGTGAGTGCTGCTGTTCGTTAAATGTTTCAAATGATTCACACAGGCCAAGAGGTGTGACAGACTGTTCCTCCAGACAAAATGGACACAGGCTTGTAGATGTATTGCATTGTTTGCTATTTTGTTTTTGCACAGCAATGTTTAGGCATTGAAATAAACAGCCACTTTGTCGCGTACTGATGATTTTATTTTGTTATACAGTAAAATAAATCCATTGTCCCCATATTTAGACTTTATTTTTTTCAAAAACTACTTCCAGTTCTCAGATATTGTTTGGTTTTTATATCCATCAGGTCCTACTAATTCCAAAAACCTAGAGAGAAATTAAAAATGCGTACAACATCGACGCTCGGGTTTTAGGAGGTTAAAAAAGGAAATTACAGCCTCTTGGCTACCTCGGGAAGCGCAAGTGCATGCAACAACCTTACTATAATTTTATGTTTGTACTGGCTTTTGGATTACGTTTTGCTAAATTTTAGCAAAGCAGTTATATCCAACGACCCTGTTATTTTAAGCCTGATTCAGACGGATTTAGTGGAATATCAGTGAGAAACAGAGAAATGGTAGTGGTATGTTTACGCGTGTATTGTTAAGAGTTTATTTCTAACGTCAGTAAAGGAGCGCGTGCGTTGCGCAGCACTTTTTAACGTCTGTTTTTTTTTTATTTAGATAGTCCCTGAGCGCGCGTTATACTTCATTACTTTTGTTTTGGATTGTAAACTTCTCAGGTCCTCAATGCAAATGTTTATAAAGGCCAAACGTGAGTGTTTTTTCTCCTGGTACCCCTGCGTGTCCTGAAATGGCTTAGAACCGGGGTCATTTAAGGTAACTACAGTTGCGGTCTGCAGAGTCTTTGTTTGTAGCCCTACGGAGACACGTATTCGGCAATACTAATATATACTAAGATGCTGAGTTAGCAAACATTGAAAATTAAAATAGGCACTCACCAGTATCTGTTTTCACAGACTGCATCTCTCTGGATCTCTCTGGATTTGTATGCTTTTATTTTAAAACGAAACCAAGGGCTGGCAGTTAAGTTTTGGTTTCGTTTTTGCGCAGCAACCCAGCACCCAGCCAGGTGGTGCTGAGGGACGGAGACAGACCAGGTGGACCGTCTGTTTAATTAACTACGTAGCTAATTATTTAAGTGAAAAATAAAATATTGGATTTTGTCGGAGAGTGACATTTCGTTAGACCTGTTCACAAATGATAACCTCAGCTCGTACCGGGCAGTACTGAGGTCTAATGTGTTTGCATGACACAAGCACACCGTGTCATTAACGCTGCCTAGCTGCTACAGCCATGCTGTGGCCCCTGTTTCACAGAGGGCAAGAACATGAGCCTGGCTCAAACAATGATTCCTGTCGTATAACACTGTGTAATAGTCGTTAAGGGGCAGACAGCCAGTCAGTGAGTGAGGTGACTGTGCGGACTGGATGTGAGCTAAACCAGGTTTCATTTAATTCTATAATTTAACTATAAGTTTTACATTAATTAATTAGAGTTTGTTCAAAGAGCCAATTCTTACTTCAAAATGGGGAATATCTCTCAAAGAGAGCTAGAGAACATTTTCATCAGCACTGACTGGTGGTCTACTATGTGCTAGTTGTGTCCCCCCAGGATCCACTGCAGGAGGTGTAGGAGACTATTGAGCCATTGCTTGCATCGTGTAGCTATGCAATTTCACTTTATCTACCCATGTTAATTCACACTATGATCTGATTTTGAGCAGTCTGAGATTCTGAGAGGAGTTGACCATTATTATTATTATGATCCGTATGGGCGCCCCCTAAAAGTCTGGCTGTAAACTTAGCGAACCAAGTCTGGTCTTAAAATGACAAATGAAGTGTGATGGAAGTAGAGACGTGTAGGAAACGAAGGACAGACACCGCTCAGCGCGAGGCACTGCAGCGCGACTCGTTTCTGTGGGTTGCTCCGATATACGCTCAACTCTGCTTTCGTAATTACACGACTCACCATGGGCTTTTAATTTGAAACAGGAAGTGGACACGGCAGCGACACCCGTTTGAGGGGAGAGGCAGGGAGAGAAAGAGAGAGAGAGATTTAGTTAGACTATTGATTAATGGTATTCACTCTACTGGGATAACTGGACCAGTTTTTTTTTTTAGTTTGTTTTATCGGCTGTACCTGTGTCTTTACTTTATCTGTTTATTTTGCTACTATGCAGAGGCTGGTGCCTGCTGTAATGAATAATCAATATCAAGTATTTGAATTTAAGTCAAAAGCTCTCCTGATCTGTGCTCCGTGCCTCTCAATGAAAATGAATCATCACGAGCAAAGTCTAATGCTCAAAGCTGATTTGAGCCTGAACAAGATGTCCCATCTGTCTGCCCATTCCCCCTCCACCCTCAGTGGCCTGCAGTCCCTTTTATCCTCACTTTTTTAGACACAAATAGCTCATACCATGAGTGGGCAAAGTGTTTCTCTTCTATACTATTTGACTTGAACTAGTCTGCTGATTGGCTCTTTCCAGAAGCTTCAAAGTGAAAGCCTTGCGCCTGAAAACTCCCACCCTACCCTGCCCCACCCCTCCACCTGACCTCTGACCCTCTGTCATTCTTAGGTGTCAGACACTTATCCCATTACAGTGAACAAGCACAATTAGATAGATGTAGCACCAAATGAAAGGCAAGCCTGCAAGAAAACATCAAGACACAACTTCAACAGACAGATTGTTGTATAAATGGGTGATGCCCATTCCTTTTATTTTTCCTCCCTGTGGGACATTGCTAAGGGGTTATAATATATAATAATAATAATAATAATAATAATAATAATAATAATACATTTTATTTATAAGTGCCTTTCTGGCCACTCAAGGACACTGTAGAGTAAGCAATAAAACATCAATGTATAAAATTAAAATACAATGACATAACAATGGATAAAATTAACATAAAATAAAAGAAATGTTATGAAAATCTGCTAAATTCATTGAGGAACCCAACTTAAAAACTGCCATAGATTGATGACACTGATTTTCTCAGTGACAACTGGGTTTTCAAAGTTGACTTCTTGTTTGAATTCATGTTTAGTGGGCAAAAATGAAGGAGAAAACATATCAGAAAGTTAACCATACAGACAGTGGCTTTCTTTTTCTTCTCAAAGTAGCCTTAATGGTACAGCTCTAGCACATGACCAAGGTAAACTGTGGGAGAGTTTTACTGTGAGTCATCAGTCAGCTGCATGCTCACTGCTCCTGTCACTGCTCCATCAATTCATTTTAAGCAGAATTAGCTGAAAGCAGGACTAACAATCTTTGCATTCTGCGTTCTTCAATCTGGAGTCTTGTGCACAGGATGCACTGAGACAGACAATTTTTTTTGTCATAATTTTAGTAGTATATTGAGCATTGAGCTGAACAGGCATATGAGCCTGACTAGCCAAGACCGCAATGTATGCATGGTTCAATAATGAAGAGTTACACTGCAGCTTGTAAATATCTTACTGTGACATTAAGAACTAACTCACACATGTTACAAGTTAGAACTCCTGTGTCTGTCTGCTGCTTGTAGATATTTATATTCACACACTGAGTAAATTAACATTAGATGATGTGTTAATTTTCTCAGTTGTCAGAATTGTGATTTTTGTCAGGTGCAAAATAAATAGTTAGCATCCTTGCTATTTAAGGAGATCCTAACAGGAAAAGACATGACATATTTTCTTTGACTCTCACAGTTGGCGCACAAATGCGACCTAACTATTGCATTTACTATATACACTTTTTTGGTCAGTACATTGCATTTGTGTGTAAACATCACATATTGAAAATTCATGGATTTGAGTTATTAGCTACATCATGTCAACATCATTATCATATTTTCAGTCAGTTCAGTGAAACTATGCATCATTACACTGCTAAAAGTAATTTTTTGGCATCCAAGTGAGTAAATGCAGTGTCATGGCAACACGTTTCTGTTAACACTCACAGTAAAACTCCCAACAATAACAGTCATGTTTGCTCCAAACAGGCTCTTTGTTCAATCAGTGTGCAGTCAACCAATCCAGGGCGAGCATTGCACCCTCCTACTCTTTGATGACATGCCCATTTCCTTCTCCTCTGTACAGTAGTGTATTCAACTACTCAAATTACATGCTGTAGTACGACAGAGAGCCCCTAAAAAATGTGGCTCAAAGTACCATATGTTCCGCACTGCACCCCAAGTTAGTTGACACCTGGTACACTATGTCTAAATCAAACCTACCCTATACTGTAGACTGAACCTCCTCCTTAAAATTGGTAACTGGGACTCGTATTGTATTGTATGTGACTCAGTGCTGAATCTAAGAATGCCTGCTTTACTTTTGAAAAAATAAGTGCAGTATCATGTTAGAACAGATACTATTCACTCATAGTCCCATACATGACTTATTGTGTAGAGGTATGGGGGAATACATATAAAACCAATACAGATGGTATTTTTCTACTGCAAAAAAAAAAAAAAAAAAAAAAAAAGCCATACGAATTGTAAGCAAAAAACCCTATCAAGAACCAACAAATCCACTTTTTATTCAACCAAACATACTGAAATTTAGAGACTTCGTAGATTACAACGCAATGCAAATCATGTACAAAGCTAAAAATGGACAGTTACCACAAAGTATCCAGAAGTTGTTTAAAATGAGAAATGGCATGTATAATCTGAGAGGAACATTCATATACACACGAAATATATTATGGAAATATAGACAGTACTAATGATGACATTAAAAACTTGTGCCTGTGGATGTCTTTAACCTGATTAGTGACTTATCTAACTGTAAAGGAAGAGGGGTAGGTGTTTAAAAAAAAAGCTTTAGCTTCAGCCTACACCCTTTCGGTTTTGTTTTGGAAATGGAAATGGAAATTATGCTTTCTTTTTTATTGTTTCTTTCTGTTTAAAAAAGAAATGGAACCGAATAAATATTAATTAAAATAAATAAGTAAATAAAAAATACCACCATTCCTCTAATCTGTATAAAAGAAAATTAACTGCTTCACTCCCATGACCTTAAAATAAGCAGAGAAGTGATCAAACAAGCAAGAGCATGAGAAAACCACATGCCCCCACTTGTCAGATTTTCTCAAGTGTAAAGCTGTCATCCACCTCCACCATGTATTTTTGTACTGACTGCCAGCTATTACATTTACAACAAGTTTGCATTCCTTAAAATCTCAAAACATAAATCGAAACTTAAAGCAAGGAACATCCTACTCAGCCATTTGAAAGCTTAAGGACATTCCAAGATTTCATTATAGTGCCAAATACTGCAAACATTTTAATGTTCTGAAAATTTGCAGTGAAGTTTCAAAATATCACTAGTGAACTAAGAGTTATTCGGCAATATAAGACACTCATGATAGAAATCTTGAAGGTGTTAGTACCTTAAGATGTGGGGTTTTATATGAAACCGTTAATTCATCTAATGTCTTTGCACTACACACACACACACACACACACACACACACACACACACACACACACACACACAACAACATCTGAGAGTTTCAGTAGATCTCAAAAGTCACTTTAGATAGGTATTCTCCAAATCTTAGTGCAAACAAATGCTATTTCAAATGCTTCAAGACTGAGAGGCCATCCTAACTATATTTGGCATGTTAGCATGCCTTAACCTCTGCTTTGTAAGCAAACCAGACTGAATATAAGGGGTCCAAGAGGAGCCTCAGAGTGTGTGGTGGAAGACTGGTGAAGCTACAGTTAGTGGTGAGATGATCTGCTATTGAGCATTATACCATTTACATGTAATCCTCATTTTAAAAATTAGTTAACAAATTCTTCTTCTTCTTCTTCTTCTTCTTCTTCTTACTATTACTATTATTATTTAGTACACACTGTGCTGTCCCTGAGACAAAATTACACTTGTGTTTCTTCTTTGTTTCTTTGTTTCTTACTTCTTAATTTAAATAATGTGCTTAAATTAAATCTTAACAATTAATCTTTGGTAATTTCCTGTACTGACTGAAACAAATTGTTTTCAACAGGATTCTGGAACATAACTTAACTTTTCACAAAGGGAGAGGGTAAGGTATGTACACTATGTAGAGGGTAAGGTTTTACCACTGATTACTTTTTGAAATGTATGTTTGAGTATATATTAATAGGTTTATCGGTGGCCTCAGGTTCATACAGTTGTTATAAAACTTAAACACTGGTTAGTATTAACAGGTGTGAAAAGCTCAGGCCCACCTGTACTAATGCAGACATTATTTGCTGTGGAGAGGTGAACATTTAAGGAAAACACAATACACTTAGCTGCTGCACAGTCACATTAAGAGAGAACATCAGTCTAAGAATGCTATTGTTTGACTAGCTACACAGACATAAGCCGCCACCATGAGTACGGACGCAGAGATGGCCATTTATGGCAAAGCTGCCATTTACCTCCGTAAGCCAGAGAAGGAGAGAATTGAGGCTCAAAACAAACCATTTGATGCCAAGGCTGCCTGCTATGTGGCTGATGCCAAAGAGCTCTACTTGAAGGCAACAATCATCACGAAAGATGCTGGCAAAGTCACCGTCAAAGTCCTGGACACTCAGGAGGTTTGTATCTTAAAGTAAGACTCATCTGGGAGGTAACTGTGATCAGCTCTCATTATGGCCAATGTCCTATTGCAGGAGAGGACAGTTAAAGAAGATGACGTCTCTCCCAATGAATCCTCCCAAGTTTGACAAAATTGAGGACATGGCCATGGATGACCTATCCCAATGAAATTTCTGTCCTAGTAATCTCAAAGAGGCAGTGCAGCATGGATGATCTAATGAAGACAGCCCTCATTGGAGCAAAGAGAACACTGAAATTCAACAACGTGGCGGGAAAGGTTAACTGTTCTATCTCTATGATCACTTTCAGACCTACTCTGGGTTGTTCTGTGCCACCGTGAACCCCTACAAGTGGCTCCCAGTGTACGATGCTGAAGTTGTAAGTGCCTATAGAGGCAAGAAGCGTATGGAGGCTCCACCCCACATCTTCTCTGTCTCTGACAACGCTTATCAGTTCATGCTTACTGGTATGTCCTCAACTTGACAATGTAGAATTTGTTATTATATAAGGTTTCTGCTGCAGAAATATATGAATAAATCCCTTGTTTTTTTATTTTAACAGATAGGGAGAACCAGTCTGTCTTGATCACGTAAGATTCCCATTTGTTAACATTGTTTAACATAATCAAACATCTTGATCAAATTCTTATAAGTCTGTGTTTATACCCAGTGGAGAATCTGGTGCTGGAAAGACTGTGAACACCAAGCGTGTCATCCAGTACTTTGCAACTATCTCAGTTGGGGGAGACAAGAAGAAGGACGCACCAGGCAAGATGCAGGTATGTCATGATGACAAGATCTCTGAAAGTAAAGAATATACTTCAAGAAGAAAAGTCCTTTTCCATTTCTAAACCTGGATTATAGGGGTCACTGGAGGATCAGATTATTGCAGCCAATCCCCTGCTGGAGGCCTATGGTAATGCCAAAACTGTGAGGAATGACAACTCTTCTCGTTTTGTAAGTATGGAGTGATTTCTACAAGAGAAAATTCTTGTTATGCATTGCTCATGTGGAGAGACTTAAACAATTCCTCTGTTCCAAACAGGGTAAATTCATCAGAATCCATTTCGGCACAACTGGCAAACTGGCTAGTGCTGATATTGAGACATGTAAGTAACAATCTTCACAGCAAATACAAATGACTGAAATTGAGAATTGGCCATGTTGTGACTTATGAACAACATTTGTAGATCTGCTGGAGAAGTCAAGAGTGTCATTCCGGCTTCCTGATGAGAGTGCTACCACATCTCTACCAGATGATGACAAAACCACAAACCTGAGCTGACTTATACGCAGATCCAAAGTTGTTGCACAATGTTGCAATTGAGGCACTGGATGAAAAAGTGATCACTCATTGTACTCCATCTGGGGCCACCATCACAACCAACCCTTGCTGACTGCCCAAGGACCACCCAGGATGAAAATACTGAAGACACCAGGATGGGAGGCAACATGGGCTGCGTGAGGAGGGCTGAGCTGATGAGGCATCGGCAGCGGCGATATTGACGCCACCCGATGATTGATACCGCATGGCTGATCTGCGGCTATTGCATGCATTAATCTGGGTTGATTAACGATGGATAAAGATAGGTGCTGATGAAGAAATGTGAACTCTGCTGATATGCTGAAGGCTCTGTGCTATCCCAGAGTGAAGGTCGGAAATGAGTATGTCACCAAGGGACAGACTGTTCCTCAGGTAAACAAGATATACTAGTGTAATTTTTTTTGTTTAAATTAACATTTATATTTGTGTTGAAAGAAAATCGATATTTTCATGTTTGCACTACTAAATTCACACTACTAATACTAATTCACAATAGGGACACAATTACGAAAAACCGTCCTGGTTGGGTCGCACCAAAAAATAAATAAAATTGAGCTACAGCAGGCAACTTTTAACAGAAAAAAATCCATCAACTCTGTGTATACAACTTGTCCATCAGCAAATGGAAGAGAAAGTTAGCAACTAGCTGGTAAAAATAATATCCCTCAAGCTCAAGAGCCAGACATTCTCGTCTAACGTTGCTTGAGATCAAAATAAAGCAAAACAAAAAAAACAAAACAAAAAAAAACAGAAACAGAACTGCAATTGATGTATAGTATTTGTGTTAACAGGCTTTTTTTTTTAACATATTGACATATGACAACTGTATGAGGTGATAATATGTCTATGTTTTGTTTAAAGGTTGTTCTGGTACCTGTAAGTGGCCAAAAATGTCAATGAATGCAGCTTTAGTGAAATCAGTCTATTCTTTGTTTTATTTCAGGTGCTGAACTCAGTGACTGCCCTGGCCAAGTCTATCTATGAGAGGATGTTCTTGTGGATGGTCATCCGTATCAACCAGATGTTGGACACTAAGCAGCAAAGGAATTTCTTCATTGGTGTCCTGGATATTGCTGGCTTTGAAATCTTTGATGTAAGCCTCATTCCCCCACAATTCAACATCTAATAACTTTGATGACCGAATCCTTCTTCTTGCCTGTGAGAGATTAGGCTGATTATATGTCTCCACACAGTTCAACAGCATGGAGCAGCTGTGCATCAACTTCACCAATGAGAAACTGCAACAGTTCTTCAACCACCACATGTTCGTCCTGGAGCAAGAGGAGTACAAGAAGGAGGGTATTATCTGGGAGTTCATTGACTTTGGCATGGACTTGGCTGCCTGCATTGAGCTGATTGAAAAGGTACACATTCATTTTGTGATTCTGATGTATGTTATTGTTCTTAGTGTGCAAGAACACTGTCACTTCAATGACAAACTGATTTCCTTTGTCCATCAAGCCCATGGGAATCTTCTCCATCCTTGAAGAGGAGTGCATGTTCCCCAAGGCCACTGACACTTCTTTCAAGAATAAGCTGTATGACCAGCATCTTGGTAAAAACAGAGCATTTGAGAAGCCCAAGCCCGCCAAGGGCAAGGCTGAGGCCCACTTCTCCCTGGTGCATTATGCTGGTACTGTGGACGACAATATCAGTGGCTGGCTGGACAAGAACAAGGATCCACTGAACGAGTCTGTCGTGCAGTTGTACCAGAAGTCCTCTGTTAAACTGCTGGTCCATCTGTATCCTCCTGCTGCTCCTGAGGGTATGATACAGAATTAACAACAGTTAACTACAACAAATTTTAAGAATGCTATATAATGTATATTTTTTAACTAATTGTAAGAGTTCTCCCCATAAATACTTTCTTCTAAAAAAAAATGTCTAATTACTATTATCAACAGAGGCTGGTGGTGGCAAGAAGGGAGGCAAGAAGAAGGGTGGCTCTATGCAGACTGTGTCTTCACAGTTTAGGGTAAGCTTTGATATAGAAAACTAAGGAAAAACATCACATCTTAGTTTACATAAAAACCAATGTGAAAGATTTCATGATGAGATTTACAATTTTGTATCTACAGGAGAACTTGGGCAAGCTGATGACTAACTTGAGGAGCACTCATCCTCACTTTGTGCGTTGCCTGATTCCCAATGAGTCAAAGACTCCAGGTACATATATAACATAATTCCAAGTGAGTCAGTGAAGACTGGTTTGGTTTTGTTGGTAAAGTTCAATTTTGTGCTGGTCCAAGTGGGTTGATGACTGTTCATTCACAAAATTAATTGTGAAATGTCTTGTCCACAGGTCTGATGGAGAACTTCCTGGTCATCCACCAGCTCAGGTGTAATGGTGTGCTGGAGGGTATCAGAATCTGCAGAAAAGGTTTTCCCAGCAGAATCCTCTACGGTGACTTCAAACAGAGGTATCAGTGAATATAGTTTGAACGTTTTCTAATGTTTGACTGAAACTACAAAACAAATGCTGACACAGACCTTTAATTGTCTCATAAAAGGTACAAGGTACTGAATGCCAGTGTCATCCCTGAGGGCCAGTTCATTGACAACAAGAAGGCTTCAGAGAAGCTGCTTGGATCAATTGACGTTGATCATGACCAGTACAGATTTGGACACACAAAGGTAAGCACCATGCTTTCTCTGTTTTAACTTAGGATATTTACCAAGAACATTTAGTTTTTTTCTGTCATGTTTGTTTTTTTTCTGTTAATTGGCAGTATATCTCAAAAATACTTATAAATTTGACCATACCAAGGGAGAAGTGATTAATATATGTTAGAGATGCGGGGCAGTCATCATGTGGCCAGTTATAAAACAACTTTTCCATAGAACTCTTGAACCATGTGGAGTACCTAAAAGTCCATTTTCATTATCTGTTTGTTCAGGTGTTCTTCAAGGCCGGTCTGCTGGGTACCCTTGAGGAGATGAGAGATGAAAAGCTGGCAACTCTGGTCACAATGACTCAGGCTCTCTGCCGTGCTTACCTCATGAGAAAGGAGTTTGTGAAGATGATGGAGAGGAGGCATGTAGAAAACAGATCATTCTGGACACACAGTCATGGTGTGAAAAATCCCCAACAACAATTTCTATAACAACAATTTCTTGTCCACAGGGAAGCCATCTATACCATCCAGTACAACGTCCGCTCATTCATGAATGTGAAACACTGGCCATGGATGAAGGTGTACTACAAGATCAAGCCTCTGCTGAAGAGTGCTGAAACTGAGAAGGAGCTGGCTCAGATGAAGGAGAACTATGAGAAGATGACAAGCGACTTGGCTGCTGCCCTGGCCAAGAAGAAGGAACTGGAGGAGAAGATGGTGTCTCTTCTGCAGGAGAAGAACGACCTGCAGCTCCAAGTGGCATCCGTGAGTATACATGAAAAGACAGTTGTACTTTTTCATGGTTTGTCAGTCAAATGTTGATGTGCTAAGGCCTATATTCATACAATGAACTAGGAATCAGAGAATCTGTCAGATGCTGAGGAGAGATGTGAGGGACTCATCAAGAGCAAGATTCAGCTGGAGGCCAAACTCAAAGAGACAACTGAGAGACTGGAGGATGAGGAGGAAATCAATGCTGAGCTTACTGCTAAGAAGAGAAAGCTGGAGGATGAATGCTCTGAGCTCAAGAAGGATATTGATGACCTGGAGCTTACCTTGGCCAAAGTGGAAAAGGAGAAACATGCCACAGAGAACAAGGTTTGTAAATATTAGTATATAAAGTGGATCAAGTAGAAGTCAAAATTATTACCTGTAATAACAACATCTTTCTTGCGAACGTAGGTGAAGAACCTGACAGAGGAGATGGCCTCTCAGGATGAGAGCATTGCTAAGCTGACCAAGGAGAAGAAAGCCCTTCAGGAGGCTCATCAGCAGACTCTTGATGACCTGCAGGCTGAGGAGGACAAAGTCAACACTCTGACCAAGGCCAAGACCAAGCTTGAGCAGCAAGTCGATGATGTAAGTTTACAAAGTCACTTGGATTGGCAAAACAAGGGTTTTCTTCAACGTGATAATTACAAACTCATATCAATGTGCAGCTTGAGGGTTCTTTGGAGCAAGAGAAGAAGCTGCGTATGGACCTTGAGAGAGCCAAGAGGAAGCTTGAGGGTGATCTGAAACTTGCCCAGGAATCCATCATGGATCTTGAGAATGACAAGCAGCAGTCTGAGGAGAAACTGAAAAAGTAACACAATTTAATTTTCATCTCTATTTTAAAACAATCCGTATGTTTCTAGACTTGTTCAATAACATGGATGAACTCTTACCATGCACTTTATTATTCTCACAGGAAGGACTTTGAAATCAGTCAGCTCCTTAGCAAGATTGAGGATGAGCAGTCAATGGGCGCTCAGCTTCAGAAGAAGATCAAGGAGCTTCAGGTAACTGATATAATGTGTTACATATAACGTTAATACACACATTTCTTATTTTGTGTTTGAAAAGTTAAAAGTTACTGAGAGACCACACACCTACATTCAACAGGCCCGTATTGAGGAACTGGAGGAGGAGATTGAGGCTGAGCGTGCCGCTCGTGCTAAGGTTGAGAAGCAGAGGGCTGACCTCTCCAGGGAACTTGAGGAGATCAGTGAGAGGCTGGAGGAGGCCGGTGGTGCCACTGCTGCTCAAATTGAGATGAACAAGAAGCGTGAGGCTGAGTTCCAGAAGCTCCGTCGTGATCTTGAGGAGTCCACTCTGCAGCATGAAGCCACTGCTGCTGCTCTTCGCAAGAAGCAGGCTGACAGCGTTGCTGAGCTGGGAGAACAGATTGACAACCTCCAGCGCGTCAAGCAGAAGCTTGAAAAGGAAAAGAGTGAATACAAGATGGAGATTGATGACCTCTCCAGCAACATGGAGGCTGTTGCTAAAGCAAAGGTACGCAGTGCATGAAATTGTATCTTTGATACCAATATAATAGATGCAATAATTGATATCATAAACAATATCTGATCACTGATCAACCTATTTTTCTCTTATTAGGGAAATCTTGAAAAGATGTGCCGTACTCTTGAGGACCAACTTAGTGAACTGAAGACCAAGAATGATGAAAACATCCGTCAACTTAATGACATGGGTGCACAAAAGGCACGTCTCCTTACAGAAAATGGTACGTATAAGACAGCATTCAACTACAGTGATCTTCAGTGTACGACTGAGAAGCTGAACACAAACTAATGTTTGATGATATTTTTCACACAAGGTGAGTTCAGCCGTCAGATTGAAGAGAAAGAAGCTCTTGTCTCCCAGCTGACCAGAGGCAAACAGGCCTTCACACAGCAGATTGAGGAGCTGAAGAGACAGATTGAAGAGGAGGTCAAGGTGAGAAAATTTGAGTGTGTGCACTGTTAAAAAAATTACATCATTTATTTAGACATTTTGCACACTGAACATATACATAAATATTTTGGTAGGCCAAGAATGCTCTTGCTCATGGACTGCAATCAGCCCGCCATGACTGTGACCTGCTGAGGGAACAGTTTGAGGAGGAGCAGGAGGCCAAGGCTGAGCTGCAGCGTGGAATGTCCAAGGCCAACAGTGAGGTGGCTCAGTGGAGAACTAAGTATGAAACTGATGCTATCCAGCGCACTGAGGAGCTGGAGGAGGCCAAGTGAGTAACATTCAAACAATTAAATGGTTACTTCAGAAGTGTAGTATTATAGCGTCGCTCAACTGACAATGGTATCACTGGTATCAATACTAGCATTCAAACAAATCTATCCAAACATTAAGATTTTTTTCTTTGCATTTATTGAGTACCATTGAACACTTTACACTGTGGCACCACTTTTGCATGTTTAGATTTTTAAAAATATGCAATTACAGGAATTGATAAATCAAAAAATGTGTTGCACACGGTCATAGGTATTTGTAATTTGAAGGTTTTCAATGAGAGAAAAATTGCACCTTTTCCAAACAGGAAAAAGCTGGCACAGCGTCTTCAGGAGGCTGAGGAGCAGATTGAGGCTGTGAATTCTAAGTGTGCTTCTCTGGAGAAAACCAAACAGAGGCTCCAGAGTGAGGTGGAGGACCTCATGATTGATGTGGAGAGGGCTAATGGGCTGGCTGCTAACCTGGACAAGAAGCAGAGGAACTTTGACAAGGTAACAATGTTTACTTTGTGCAGTCAAGTCATACTAACAATGGAATTTTTTTTTGTATTTTCCTTATGCTGCTACATACCTAACTGAACAATATTAACTGTGTCATACAGGTGCTGGCCGAGTGGAAACAGAAGTACGAGGAGGGTCAGGCAGAGCTTGAAGGAGCTCAGAAGGAGGCTCGTTCTCTCGGCACTGAGCTGTTCAAGATGAAGAACTCCTATGAGGAAGCTCTGGATCAGCTGGAGACCATGAAGCGTGAAAACAAGAACTTGCAACGTGAGTTCCTACCTGACTGAGTTGGCAACTAGACTGTAGTTAGATTACATTCAACACATAAGTGTATGTGTTTGAATAAAGTATTCATATTTTACATTTTAAGGATTTTCAATATTAAACACATGGGTCTCTCTGCAGAGGAGATCTCAGATCTGACTGAACAGATTGGTGAGACTGGCAAGAGCATCCATGAGCTGGAGAAGGCCAAGAAGCAGGTGGAGACTGAGAAGGCTGAGATCCAGACAGCTCTTGAAGAGGCTGAGGTAAGAATTCTTCACTGGAGAAGTTCTAAAAAGAAATTCAACATCAAGAATGAATGAAAAGTCTGAAGGATGAGATGAATCTTTTATTCTTGCACATCATTAGGGAACTCTGGAACATGAAGAGTCAAAGATCCTGCGTGTCCAGCTGGAGCTCAACCAGATTAAGGGTGAGGTGGACAGGAAGCTGGCAGAAAAAGATGAGGAGATGGAGCAGATCAAGAGGAACAGCCAGAGGGTGACTGACTCTATGCAGAGCACTCTGGATTCTGAGGTCAGGAGCAGGAACGATGCCCTGAGAATCAAGAAGAAGATGGAGGGTGACCTGAATGAGATGGAGATTCAGCTGAGCCATGCCAATCGCCAGGCTGCTGAGTCCCAGAAGCAGCTGAGGAATGTGCAGGCACAGCTGAAGGTATCGTTAGACATAGTGATGTTGTACAAACTACATGATAGTGAGTGCACCTCCAGATTGGTGTTCATGTGAACATTTTCCTGATATTTCTTTACTAGGATGCTCAACTGCACCTTGATGATGCTGTGAGAGCCCAGGATGACCTCAAGGAACAAGCTGCTATGGTGGAACGCAGGAACGGTCTCATGGTGGCTGAAATTGAGGAACTTCGAGCTGCTCTGGAACAGACAGAGAGAGGTCGCAAAATCGCTGAACAGGAGCTGGTGGATGCCAGTGAGCGTGTTGGACTTCTGCACTCTCAGGTGAACAAATACAATCATTTCTTCAATGATTCAAAAATTGAGGGAGTTTTGAAATAATGACTAAATCTTAATTCCTAAAAACATTAGGCATGTGATAACTTAAGTGACTAATTTTTAAAAACCTTTTAGAACACAAGCCTTCTGAACACCAAGAAGAAGCTTGAGGCTGACCTGGTCCAGATCCAGAGTGAAGTTGATGACACTGTTCAGGAAGCAAGAAATGCAGAGGAGAAGGCAAAGAAGGCCATCACTGATGTAAGTTAAAATTTTATTTGTTCTTAATTTTACTGTGATTGAAATGTGTGTTATTTCTCCCCATTATATTACTCATAAACATTCAATGCTGTCTCCTCTAGGCTGCAATGATGGCTGAGGAGCTGAAGAAGGAACAGGACACTAGCGCTCACCTGGAGAGGATGAAGAAGAACCTGGAGGTCGCTGTTAAGGACCTGCAGCACCGCCTGGATGAGGCTGAGAACCTGGCCATGAAGGGTGGCAAGAAGCAGCTCCAGAAACTGGAGTCTAGGGTAAGACTGTCATGTTAGGAATTACAGAGTTGAAGCAAGACATTCATATGATATGAATACTTGATATGTTATTGCTTTCTGAAGGTACGTGAGCTGGAGGCAGAGGTTGAGGCTGAGCAGAGACGTGGAGCAGATGCTGTTAAGGGTGTCCGCAAATATGAGAGGAGGGTGAAGGAGCTCACCTATCAGGTATAGTCGATTTGACTTTTAACATGTATAATGCAAATCAATCTAATATTATACTTCCCATTAAAATATGTAAACCTACATTTTCTATTACAGACTGAGGAGGACAAGAAGAACATCACCAGGCTGCAGGATCTGGTTGACAAGTTGCAGCTCAAGGTGAAGGCCTACAAGAGGCAGGCTGAGGAAGCGGTAAGGGCAAAACCTTTATTTTAAATCATGAAAACTTGATACTGTGTCATATTTCATGTACAGTATATCTGCTGACCTTTTTGCACATGTAAACATTTTTATTGTGTTGTATTACAGGAGGAACAGGCCAACGTTCATCTGTCCAAGTGCAGGAAGATCCAGCATGAGCTGGAGGAGGCTGAGGAGCGTGCTGACATCGCAGAGTCCCAGGTCAACAAGCTGAGAGCCAAGAGCCGTGACTCTGGCAAGGTAAGAATATGTCATTTTGGTGAAAAAAGTTGCTATAATCATTCTTCATTTTATACATATCAGTGTATTAGAGTAGATACATAACAGTGTTATATACTGTAGATAGAATTATAAATATTATAAATTGATTGTCACCTCAAGCTTGACTCACAAAAAACATTTTTTGTTTTTACAGGGAAAAGAGGCAGCTGAGTAAAGTTCACTGAGTGTTTTGCAATGTTAAATCATATAATATGATGTAATTTATGCTGACACAATAAATATTAAGCTTATGCTCTTAAATTTCTGTCTATTACTGTCATTTCTTTGCTTCCAATGAAAGTAGTTTTGTGAGATTTGAAAAATTTGTAATACAGTATTGAAATGAAAATTGTCAAAAAAAAAAAAAGCTGCCACAGTAATCACATCATTTTTCCAATCGTGAATTAATGCACATTGTTTTTCCTAGACTGTGTTCACTGTGAGATTCATATATTACAATGTTTTCAATCATACAACCAACATGTGAGAACAGTCTTTTAACATTTGAGGTGAAGGTTGTCCCATGTGTGTAGTTTGTATTCCTCAGGAGAAATTAGGGAAACAGACTAGGTAGAACCAGACTAGATAATTGAATTGACAAATGTGAGTCACTTTAATTCTAACCTGAAAAATGGGCATGCAAACTAATGCAAAATACATTTTCAGTCATTGCCTTGGGAGGCCACATGCAAGATAATCCCTGGTATCCCAGAATCACACCTTGCATACATATATTTGACATATATTTCTGGTCAGAGCATATATTTGGCTCTGACCAGAAAATGTTCCAGAAAATGTCACACTTGACTCTACACAAAATCTCAAGATATTAAATCACAATCATAAAATAAAAAATGCAAATACATAGACATAAACTGGTCATAAGGTAAAATAGCCAGTTTATATGACATAATATGAATAGTTATATAAATCAGGCACATCAGACAGTAAGACATGAACAAGTCGGACTTGATACTTGATCTTGAGAATGGTAAAGGAGCTAATCAAATATGACACTGCCTCAACTGTTCCATAATAGCTGTTTTAAAGTGACCTGACCATTCATAAAAGAGAATACATACACATACAGTACTGGAGGATCACAGTACTGTGCAAAAAAGTCTTAGGCACTAGATGTTTTCACTCTTATCCTTCATCAGTACCGTCAAGGAGGTGTGTCCCAGATTAATTCCGCAGCAGGTCAACGAGTCCATCACCAAGAACTATCCTCAGAGACCAGAAGAAGTCCTGCAACAGATGGTCTGACCCCCCACTGAGCCCTGATCTCAATATCACAGAATCAGTCTGAGATTACATGAAGAGACAGCAGACACTGAGACAGCTTGAATCCACAGAGGAACTGGGGCAACTTCTCCAAGATGCTGGAACAAACTACCAGTGTAAAGGTGTACTGAGGAGAACTGGAGCTATTTTAAAGGCAAAGTGAGGGGGCGGGTCATAGGAAATACTGATCTGATTTAGGTTTTTTCTGTTTACTGCACTTTACATGAGGTTAAATGATAAATAAAAATTAATCATGAGATAATTTTTGACAGCATCCTCACTTCACCATTAGTGCCTAAAACTGCCTAAAACATTTGCATGGCACTGTATACTGTGCACTATATATGTATATACACACACATAATGTCAGACATTTAAATACCGTTTTGCCAGTTTAACAATTTTTCTGTGACACAGTTGAAATATATTGCTCAACCACCAGAGTGGTAGTGGTTGACCTTCACAGGCCAGTGATGTGAGTGAGCCAGAAATGGACTTGAAGCTGTCTGCAGAGTCAGTGAAAAGTGTTAATAGCTTGGCATATGAGTGTGAATACCACAGACATATCTCTTACACTTAATCACGTATCAAGTAGTAGTTCTATATTTTTCATTATTTATTCCTTATTTATTTCTTGTGAAACTATTACATTGATAATTTTATTATTAACTTAATTTAAATTATTATCATCATATTATCATACATTTAATTAAAATGTTTTAAGTGTTTGCTCCAATTAGTACAAATAATTAAAATTTGTATTATTTTAATCAAACTTAAAATTCAACAATCTGTGAGAATGATTAGAATACATATGCTTTTTTTCTGTAATTGGTGTGCTTAAATAAATCACCCAAATAATTAAATTAACAATTTGTCAGAAGACCTAAAATTAAAGTTACCCTTTTAAGTACAGATTATCACAAATTCAGGATCTGCCTTGCTAATGGAAACCTGAAACAGCAGATGTATGTATCAGCAACAAATGTTGAACTCATGTAATCATCAGCTGTCATCCAAATATGGCACATGTCCTGGTTTTAACTTCTGCTTTGTAAGCCAAGCACATTCAATGCAAGGATTCCACTCCAAGTCTGTGGGTATGGTAGAAGATCTATAAAGTTCATGTTTATTAATGAATGAATGAATGAATGAATGAATGAATTATTTAATAATTAAACATTCTTATCATTCTTATTAACTGTTTTTCCTACAATGATTAAAAATAACTATGCACTTCCACTTTGAACTAATTTCACATGATGAAACTGACTAATGTTAAATAAATATATAATAAATATAATAAAGTTATTATTAACTATTTACTTTACTAGCTCAGTCTGAAAAGCCTTCAAAATAAATTGCCTTGAAATTATTGTTTTGTGAGTCTGTCTCCTCTTTAGAGGAATTAAATTAACTAAGGATACTAGTGGAATAAACACATATAAGTAATTCACTAAAGGTGGGGTCAGTCAGTCAGTAGGTGGAAGATACTGAGGATCTAAGGGATTCTCTGAAATAGACTGACAGAGAGTGCAATGTGTTTGAGCAGCTGGTGATGCTAATGACTGTGATGGACTCCTGAACTCACAGAACAAACTGTATTTTTGCAGCTGTTCTCTATTTGACATAAAGACTATCTTCAGACAATGAAGAAGTACCTAGAAGTTTACTGATGAGGACCTGCAGCAATGCATGGATGAGACTGAAAAGTGAAGAGTGGCAAGAAAACCACTGAGAAACTATAGCAGTTTTGTGAGATTTGAAACAGTTAAAGGTGGCTGCAAATATGAGAGGAAGTTACAATAACTTTCTTACCAGATACAGTCACTTTGAAACACAGCACGCACACACACACACACACCAAAGGTTGGCAAATAATTGTCTAACAGCTTCTTGAAATGAACTGTTATTTTGAAAAATCTGCATCCTTAAAAATAATAGTTAGCTATGCACAGTATGCATACTGTACTTGTAAAGTATAAATAATATCAGCCTGTTCCAAAGGTAAACTGAAAGTGACAGCATAGTTCAGACAAACAATAATGTACAGTAAAATCCTGATAAGGGATATATAGCAGGTGTTTAGGCAGTCCTCCCCCATTGTACCCCTTGCTTTTATGTTGATATAATACCTCCAATTGTCATGATATGGAAGAGACATTTGTGTCAAAGGAAAGAAAATTTGTATTTTATCAAAAATTGTTTAGAAGGGGAAAACAGGAATTGGGCTTTGTAAAATCTAAAACATAACCTATATGTACTAGCACTATACCTTTCATCGGATGTCTGCCTTAACTGTTATCCAAACCCGATTTGGCATGTGTGCCATATTTAACTGCTGCTGCGTAAGTAATCCACATTCAATATAAGGAGTCCAAGACGACACATCAGTGTGTGGTGGAAGACCCTTGGAAGACCCCAGCTTGTGGTAGGCTTGTCTACTGTCTGCTTTGGAGCATATCAACATATTCATAGTTTGAGATGTCATTAAAAGATTAATTAATTAGCAATATTTCTGTTGAAAGACATTTGCTTTAAAACTTTCTTCAGTAACTGAAAATATATTGTATGATTTCAGCAGGACTGTGGAATATAACAGACTTTTGACAGAGATAGGGTCAGGTAAGAACAACTTTCAACTATTTAAAAAAATTGTATTCATTTTATATAAAACATTTCATTCTATTGCAAAGTTATTCTTCTCACAATTTTGACGAAACTCAGGTTAGTGTTAATTAGTCATCACTAATAACTCACCAAAAGTCGAGTCACTTGTAATGATGTACAGACATCAGTTGAAAAGAGATATATCAAGATATATCAGATGCATGATCTGAAGTCAGTAGCTTTAACACAGCTGAATAACAATACTCTCATTCATTATTACCTCATAGAAGTAAATTGCCACCATGAGTACAGACGCAGAGATGGCCATTTATGGCAAAGCTGCCATTTACCTCCGTAAACCAGAGAAGGAGAGAATTGAGGCTCAAAGCAAACCATTTGATGCCAAGGCTGCTCTAGCTATGTGACCGATGCCAAGGAGCCGTACTTGAAGGCAACAATCATCAAGAAAGATGGTGACAAAGTCACCGTCAAAGTCCTGGACACTCAGGAGGTTTGTATCTTAAAGTAAGACTCAACTGGGAGGTAAATGTGATCAGCTCTCATTGTGGCCAATGTCCTGTTGCAGGAGAAGACAGTTAAAGAAGACGATGTCTCTCCAATGAATCCTCCCAAGTTTGACAAATTGAGGATATGGCTAAGGATGTGACCATCTCAATGAAGCCTCTGTCCTGGGTAGTAATCACATATTAAATATGTCTCTATTGGAGCAAAGAAAAATACTAAAATTCAATGTACTTGTAGGAAACATGGAGTTAACTGTTCTATCTCTATGATCACTTTCAGACCTACTCTGGGTTGTTCTGTGCCACCGTGAACCCCTACAAGTGGCTCCCAGTGTACGATGCTGAAGTTGTAAGTGCCTATAGAGGCAAGAAGCGTATGGAGGCTCCACCCCACATCTTCTCTGTCTCTGACAACGCTTATCAGTTCATGCTTACTGGTATGTCCTCAACTTGACAATGTAGAATTTGTTATTATATAAGGTTTCTGCTGCAGAAATATATGAATAAATCCCTTGTTTTTTTATTTTAACAGATAGGGAGAACCAGTCTGTCTTGATCACGTAAGATTCCCATTTGTTAACATTGTTTAACATAATCAAACATCTTGATCAAATTCTTATAAGTCTGTGTTTATACCCAGTGGAGAATCTGGTGCTGGAAAGACTGTGAACACCAAGCGTGTCATCCAGTACTTTGCAACTATCGCAGTTGGGGGAGACAAGAAGAAGGACGCAGCACCAGGCAAGATGCAGGTATGTCATGATGACAAGATCTCTGAAAGTAAAGAATATACTTCAAGAAGAAAAGTCCTTTTCCATTTCTAAACCTGGATTATAGGGGTCACTGGAGGATCAGATTATTGCAGCCAATCCCCTGCTGGAGGCCTATGGTAATGCCAAAACTGTGAGGAATGACAACTCTTCTCGTTTTGTAAGTATGGAGTGATTTCTACAAGAGAAAATTCTTGTTATGCATTGCTCATGTGGAGAGACTTAAACAATTCCTCTGTTCCAAACAGGGTAAATTCATCAGAATCCATTTCGGCACAACTGGCAAACTGGCTAGTGCTGATATTGAGACATGTAAGTAACAATCTTCACAGCAAATACAAATGACTGGAATTGAGAATTGGCCATGTTGTGACTTATGAACAACATTTGTAGATCTGCTGGAGAAGTCAAGAGTGTCATTCCAGCTTCCTGATGAGAGAGGCTACCACATCTTCTACCAGATGATGACAAACCACAAACCTGAGCTGATTGGTATGCAGATTCAGTTGTTGCACAATGTTAAATGTACTTAAGAGTTCAGATTTTAAAAAAAGCAGACTACTGATTTTTTCACTTTCTTTTGATCTCCAGAAATGTCACTCATCACAACCAACCCCTACGACTTCCCCATGTGCAGCCAGGGTCAGATCACTGTGGCCAGCATTGATGACAAAGTTGAGCTGGAAGCCACTGATGTGAGTGTTCTTCATATGTGAAATATTTCAAATATACTGCATGATATGTGAAAAGTGATACAATAAATGTACATATTTTGTGGAAAACTCTTTTGAACACAGAATGCTATTGATATCCTGGGCTTCACTGGTGAGAGAACCTCAGCATCTACAAAATGACTGGTGCTGTGCTCCACCATGGTAACATGAAGTTCAAGCAGAAGCAGCGTGAGGAGCAGGCTGAGCCTGATGGCACAGAGGGTGAGTATTTAGTGTGATATCAAAGTAGTCAAGTTATTAATCATATTGATTTCTGTTATATTTTGATGAACAGTCACTGTCACATACTGTATGTACTTACACTATGTATTATTGTATGTATTAACTGTAAATACGTAAATTACGTAATTTCCCAGAGGGAGTCATCCCAAAGGGATCAGTAAAGTCCGTCTAAGTCTAAATGACTGAACTATTTTCAGATGCTGACAAGGTTGCTTATTTGTTGGGTCTGAACTCTGCTGACATGCTGAAGGCTCTGTGCTATCCTAGAGTGAAGGTCGGAAATGAGTATGTCACCAAGGGACAGACTGTTCCTCAGGTAAATTAAATATTATAATGGAATAATTTTTTTGTTTCAATTTATATTTACATTTGTGTTATTATAGGTTAGTCATGTTTGTATTACTGAAGTTATTCAATAGAGCGACACAATCGAGGTTGTCACTCCACTGACAAGCCCACAATTATCAGTGTGAAGTTGACAACAGAATCAGCATTTTCCTTCATTCTAAGAAAGTGTCTGTCAGCTCAAATTCAACTCTCCTCAGCTGACTTCATAGCTGTAGCAGGTAACTTCAGCAAAAAGCTCCATCAACCCTCTGTACACTATCTGTCCAGCACCAAATGGTAAATACAGTAAGCAACTAGTCAAGTCAAGTCAAGTCAAATTTTATTTATATAGCGCCAATTCACAACAGAAGTTATCTTGAGGCACTGTACATATAGAGCAGGTCTAGACCGTACTCTTTATCTTATAAAATTTACAGAGAGAAACCCAACAGATCCCACCATGAGCAAGCACTAGGTGACTGTGGCAAGGAAAAATAACCAGCATTTCAGTTTTGTCTGAATTAAGAAGCAGGAAGTTTTGAGACATCCAGCTTTTAACAGAAGACAAGCAGATCTCTAGTTCCCTAATTTGAGAGGCATTATCAGCCTTTATAGGCACATATAGCTGGGTATCATCAGCATAACAGTGAAAATTAATTCCATGACTCCGAATAATTTGGCCAAGAGGAGAAATATAAAGAGAGAGAAGCAGGGGGCCAAGAACAGAACCCTGGGGTACTCCATATTTCACATCAGAAAAGGCTGATACAGTATTATTACAAGAGACACACTAAGTTCTGTCAGATAAGTAAGATTTTAACCAGCTGAGGGCCAGGCCAGAGATTCCAAATCTATTTTCCAGTCGGTCCATGAGTATACGGTGGTCTATAGTATCAAAGGCTGCACTAAGATCAAGAATGGGAGATTTGAGACAGGCCGATAGTTACCTAAAGACCCAGGATCAAGGTGTGGTTTCTTAAGTAAAGGTTTAACCACAGCTGTTTTAAAGCTAGAAGGAACAGTGCCAGTCTACTCAACTATTCACTAGTGAATATGTATGTATCAAGCTCAAAAGCCAGATATTTGCCTCAGATGTTGGTGGAGATCAAAATAAAGCAAAAAATAAATAAATAAATAAATAAATAAATACAGATACAAAACTGCAAATTAATGCACTTTAGACAAATTAATCTTTTTTAAATTCAGGTGCTGAACTGGTGACGCCCTGGCCAGAATCATCTATGGGAGGATAGTACATGGATGGTCATCCGTTATCAACCAGATGTTGGACACTAAGCAGCAAAGGAATTTCTTCATTGGTGTCCTGGATATTGCCGGCTTTGAAATCTTTGATGTAAGCCTCTTTCCCCACAATTCAGCATCTAATACCTTTGATGACCTGTGAGAGATTAGGCTGATTATATGTCTCCACACAGTTCAACAGCATGGAGCAACTGTGCATCAACTTCACCAATGAGAAACTGCAACAGTTCTTCAACCACCACATGTTCGTCCTGGAGCAAGAGGAGTACAAGGAGATATTATCTGGGGAGTTCATTGACTTTGGCATGGACCCTTGCTTACCTACATTGAGCTGAAGATTGAAAGGTACACATTGTTTTGTGATTCTGATGTATGTTATTGTTCTTATTGCAAGAACACTGTCACTTCACCAGTAAACAATTTCCTTTGTCCATCAAGCCCATAGAATCTTCTCCATCCTTAATTGCATATTCCCAAGACCCACTGACACTTCTTTCAAGAATAGCTGTAGTAGCATCTTGGTAAACAGGCATTTAGAAGCCCAAGCCCCGCCAGGGCAAGGCTGACCCGCCTCCATTATGCACAGTGGACTACAATATGGTGGCTGGCTGGACCAAGAACAAGGATCCACTGAGCAGGTCTGTTGCAGTTGTGCAGAAGTCCTCTGTTAAACTGCTGGTCCATCTGTATCCTCCTGCTGCTCCTGAGGGTATGATACAGAATTAACAACAGTTAACTACAACAAATTTTAAGAATGCTATATAATGTATATTTTTTAACTAATTGTAAGAGTTCTCCCCATAAATACTTTCTTCTAAAAAAAAATGTCTAATTACTATTATCAACAGAGGCTGGTGGTGGCAAGAAGGGAGGCAAGAAGAAGGGTGGCTCTATGCAGACTGTGTCTTCACAGTTTAGGGTAAGCTTTGATATAGAAAACTAAGGAAAAACATCACATCTTAGTTTACATAAAAACCAATGTGAAAGATTTCATGATGAGATTTACAATTTTGTATCTACAGGAGAACTTGGGCAAGCTGATGACTAACTTGAGGAGCACTCATCCTCACTTTGTGCGTTGCCTGATTCCCAATGAGTCAAAGACTCCAGGTACATATATAACATAATTCCAAGTGAGTCAGTGAAGACTGGTTTGGTTTTGTTGGTAAAGTTCAATTTTGTGCTGGTCCAAGTGGGTTGATGACTGTTCATTCACAAAATTAATTGTGAAATGTCTTGTCCACAGGTCTGATGGAGAACTTCCTGGTCATCCACCAGCTCAGGTGTAATGGTGTGCTGGAGGGTATCAGAATCTGCAGAAAAGGTTTTCCCAGCAGAATCCTCTACGGTGACTTCAAACAGAGGTATCAGTGAATATAGTTTGAACGTTTTCTAATGTTTGACTGAAACTACAAAACAAATGCTGACACAGACCTTTAATTGTCTCATAAAAGGTACAAGGTACTGAATGCCAGTGTCATCCCTGAGGGCCAGTTCATTGACAACAAGAAGGCTTCAGAGAAGCTGCTTGGATCAATTGACGTTGATCATGACCAGTACAGATTTGGACACACAAAGGTAAGCACCATGCTTTCTCTGTTTTAACTTAGGATATTTACCAAGAACATTTAGTTTTTTTCTGTCATGTTTGTTTTTTTTCTGTTAATTGGCAGTGTATCTCAAAAATACTTATACCATACCAAGGGAGAAGTGATTAATATATGTTAGAGATGCGGGGCAGTCATCATGTGGCCAGTTATAAAACAACTTTTCCATAGAACTCTTGAACCATGTGGAGTACCTAAAAGTCCATTTTCATTATCTGTTTGTTCAGGTGTTCTTCAAGGCCGGTCTGCTGGGTACCCTTGAGGAGATGAGAGATGAAAAGCTGGCAACTCTGGTCACAATGACTCAGGCTCTCTGCCGTGCTTACCTCATGAGAAAGGAGTTTGTGAAGATGATGGAGAGGAGGCATGTAGAAAACAGATCATTCTGGACACACAGTCATGGTGTGAAAAATCCCCAACAACAATTTCTATAACAACAATTTCTTGTCCACAGGGAAGCCATCTATACCATCCAGTACAACGTCCGCTCATTCATGAATGTGAAACACTGGCCATGGATGAAGGTGTACTACAAGATCAAGCCTCTGCTGAAGAGTGCTGAAACTGAGAAGGAGCTGGCTCAGATGAAGGAGAACTATGAGAAGATGACAAGCGACTTGGCTGCTGCCCTGGCCAAGAAGAAGGAACTGGAGGAGAAGATGGTGTCTCTTCTGCAGGAGAAGAACGACCTGCAGCTCCAAGTGGCATCCGTGAGTATACATGAAAAGACAGTTGTACTTTTTCATGGTTTGTCAGTCAAATGTTGATGTGCTAAGGCCTATATTCATACAATGAACTAGGAATCAGAGAATCTGTCAGATGCTGAGGAGAGATGTGAGGGACTCATCAAGAGCAAGATTCAGCTGGAGGCCAAACTCAAAGAGACAACTGAGAGACTGGAGGATGAGGAGGAAATCAATGCTGAGCTTACTGCTAAGAAGAGAAAGCTGGAGGATGAATGCTCTGAGCTCAAGAAGGATATTGATGACCTGGAGCTTACCTTGGCCAAAGTGGAAAAGGAGAAACATGCCACAGAGAACAAGGTTTGTAAATATTAGTATATAAAGTGGATCAAGTAGAAGTCAAAATTATTACCTGTAATAACAACATCTTTCTTGCGAACGTAGGTGAAGAACCTGACAGAGGAGATGGCCTCTCAGGATGAGAGCATTGCTAAGCTGACCAAGGAGAAGAAAGCCCTTCAGGAGGCTCATCAGCAGACTCTTGATGACCTGCAGGCTGAGGAGGACAAAGTCAACACTCTGACCAAGGCCAAGACCAAGCTTGAGCAACAAGTCGATGATGTAAGTTTACAAAGTCACTTGGATTGGCAAAACAAGGGTTTTCTTCAACGTGATAATTACAAACTCATATCAATGTGCAGCTTGAGGGTTCTTTGGAGCAAGAGAAGAAGCTGCGTATGGACCTTGAGAGAGCCAAGAGGAAGCTTGAGGGTGATCTGAAACTTGCCCAGGAATCCATCATGGATCTTGAGAATGACAAGCAGCAGTCTGAGGAGAAACTGAAAAAGTAACACAATTTAATTTTCATCTCTATTTTAAAACAATCCGTATGTTTCTAGACTTGTTCAATAACATGGATGAACTCTTACCATGCACTTTATTATTCTCACAGGAAGGACTTTGAAATCAGTCAGCTCCTTAGCAAGATTGAGGATGAGCAGTCAATGGGCGCTCAGCTTCAGAAGAAGATCAAGGAGCTTCAGGTAACTGATATACTGTGCTACATATAACGTTAATACACACATTCCCTATTATGTTTTGTTTGAAAAGTTAAAAGTTACTGAGAGACCACACACCTACATTCAACAGGCCCGTATTGAGGAACTGGAGGAGGAGATTGAGGCTGAGCGTGCCGCTCGTGCTAAGGTTGAGAAGCAGAGGGCTGACCTCTCCAGGGAACTTGAGGAGATCAGTGAGAGGCTGGAGGAGGCCGGTGGTGCCACTGCTGCTCAAATTGAGATGAACAAGAAGCGTGAGGCTGAGTTCCAGAAGCTCCGTCGTGATCTTGAGGAGTCCACTCTGCAGCATGAAGCCACTGCTGCTGCTCTTCGCAAGAAGCAGGCTGACAGCGTTGCTGAGCTGGGAGAACAGATTGACAACCTCCAGCGCGTCAAGCAGAAGCTTGAAAAGGAAAAGAGTGAATACAAGATGGAGATTGATGACCTCTCCAGCAACATGGAGGCTGTTGCTAAAGCAAAGGTACGCAGTGCATGAAATTGTATCTTTGATACCAATATAATAGATGCAATAATTGATATCATAAACAATATCTGATCACTGATCAACCTATTTTTCTCTTATTAGGGAAATCTTGAAAAGATGTGCCGTACTCTTGAGGACCAACTTAGTGAACTGAAGACCAAGAATGATGAAAACATCCGTCAACTTAATGACATGGGTGCACAAAAGGCACGTCTCCTTACAGAAAATGGTACGTATAAGACAGCATTCAACTACAGTGATCTTCAGTGTACGACTGAGAAGCTGAACACAAACTAATGTTTGATGATATTTTTCACACAAGGTGAGTTCAGCCGTCAGATTGAAGAGAAAGAAGCTCTTGTCTCCCAGCTGACCAGAGGCAAACAGGCCTTCACACAGCAGATTGAGGAGCTGAAGAGACAGATTGAAGAGGAGGTCAAGGTGAGAAAATTTGAGTAGTGTGCACTGTTAAAAAAATTACATCATTTATTTAGACATTTTGCACACTGAACATATACATAAATATTTTGGTAGGCCAAGAATGCTCTTGCTCATGGACTGCAATCAGCCCGCCATGACTGTGACCTGCTGAGGGAACAGTTTGAGGAGGAGCAGGAGGCCAAGGCTGAGCTGCAGCGTGGAATGTCCAAGGCCAACAGTGAGGTGGCTCAGTGGAGAACTAAGTATGAAACTGATGCTATCCAGCGCACTGAGGAGCTGGAGGAGGCCAAGTGAGTAACATTCAAACAATTAAATGGTTACTTCAGAAGTGTTGTATTATAGTGTCGCTCGTCTGACAATGGCATCACTGGTATTAATACTTGCATTTAAACAAATTTATCCAGAGATTTTTTTCTTTGCATTTATTGAGTACCATTGAACACTTTACACCGTGGCACCACTTTTGTGTGTTTAGATTTTTAAAAATATGCAATTACAGGAATTGATAAATCAAAAAATGTGTTGCACACGGTCATAGGTATTTGTAATTTGAAGGTTTTCAATGAGAGAAAAATTGCACCTTTTCCAAACAGGAAAAAGCTGGCACAGCGTCTTCAGGAGGCTGAGGAGCAGATTGAGGCTGTGAATTCTAAGTGTGCTTCTCTGGAGAAAACCAAACAGAGGCTCCAGAGTGAGGTGGAGGACCTCATGATTGATGTGGAGAGGGCTAATGGGCTGGCTGCTAACCTGGACAAGAAGCAGAGGAACTTTGACAAGGTAACAATGTTTACTTTGTGCAGTCAAGTCATACAAACAATGAAAATTATTTTTTTCTATTTGTCCTTATGTCGCTACATACCTAACTGAACAATATTAACTGTGTCATACAGGTGCTGGCCGAGTGGAAACAGAAGTACGAGGAGGGTCAGGCAGAGCTTGAAGGAGCTCAGAAGGAGGCTCGTTCTCTCGGCACTGAGCTGTTCAAGATGAAGAACTCCTATGAGGAAGCTCTGGATCAGCTGGAGACCATGAAGCGTGAAAACAAGAACTTGCAACGTGAGTTCCTACCTGACTGAGTTGGCAACTAGGCTGTAGTTAGATTACATTCAACACATAAGTGTATGTGTTTGAATAAAGTATTCATATTTTACATTTTAAGGATTTTCAATATTAAACACATGGGTCTCTCTGCAGAGGAGATCTCAGATCTGACTGAACAGATTGGTGAGACTGGCAAGAGCATCCATGAGCTGGAGAAGGCCAAGAAGCAGGTGGAGACTGAGAAGGCTGAGATCCAGACAGCTCTTGAAGAGGCTGAGGTAAGAATTCTTCACTGGAGAAGTTCTAAAAAGAAATTCAACATCAAGAATGAATGAAAAGTCTGAAGGATGAGATGAATCTTTTATTCTTGCACATCATTAGGGAACTCTGGAACATGAAGAGTCAAAGATCCTGCGTGTCCAGCTGGAGCTCAACCAGATTAAGGGTGAGGTGGACAGGAAGCTGGCAGAAAAAGATGAGGAGATGGAGCAGATCAAGAGGAACAGCCAGAGGGTGACTGACTCTATGCAGAGCACTCTGGATTCTGAGGTCAGGAGCAGGAACGATGCCCTGAGAATCAAGAAGAAGATGGAGGGTGACCTGAATGAGATGGAGATTCAGCTGAGCCATGCCAATCGCCAGGCTGCTGAGTCCCAGAAGCAGCTGAGGAATGTGCAGGCACAGCTGAAGGTATCGTTAGACATAGTGATGTTGTACAAACTACATGATAGTGAGTGCACCTCCAGATTGGTGTTCATGTGAACATTTTCCTGATATTTTTTTACTAGGATGCTCAACTGCACCTTGATGATGCTGTGAGAGCCCAGGATGACCTCAAGGAACAAGCTGCTATGGTGGAACGCAGGAACGGTCTCATGGTGGCTGAAATTGAGGAACTTCGAGCTGCTCTGGAACAGACAGAGAGAGGTCGCAAAATCGCTGAACAGGAGCTGGTGGATGCCAGTGAGCGTGTTGGACTTCTGCACTCTCAGGTGAACAAATACAATCATTTCTTCAATGATTCAAAAATTGAGGGAGTTTTGAAATAATGACAAAATCTTAATTCCTAAAAACATTAGGCATGTGATAACTTAAGTGACTAATTTTTAAAAACCTTTTAGAACACAAGCCTTCTGAACACCAAGAAGAAGCTTGAGGCTGACCTGGTCCAGATCCAGAGTGAAGTTGATGACACTGTTCAGGAAGCAAGAAATGCAGAGGAGAAGGCAAAGAAGGCCATCACTGATGTAAGTTAAAATTTTATTTGTTCTTAATTTTACTGTGGTTGAAATGTGTGTTATTTCTCCCCATTACATTGCTCATAAACATTCAATGCTGTCTCCTCTAGGCTGCAATGATGGCTGAGGAGCTGAAGAAGGAACAGGACACTAGCGCTCACCTGGAGAGGATGAAGAAGAACCTGGAGGTCGCTGTTAAGGACCTGCAGCACCGCCTGGATGAGGCTGAGAACCTGGCCATGAAGGGTGGCAAGAAGCAGCTCCAGAAACTGGAGTCTAGGGTAAGACTGTCATGTTAGGAATTACAGAGTTGAAGCAAGACATTCATATGATATGAATACTTGATATGTTATTGCTTTCTGAAGGTACGTGAGCTGGAGGCAGAGGTTGAGGCTGAGCAGAGACGTGGAGCAGATGCTGTTAAGGGTGTCCGCAAATATGAGAGGAGGGTGAAGGAGCTCACCTATCAGGTATAGTCACTTTGACTTTTAACATGTATAGTGCAAATCAATCTAATACTATACTTCCCATTAAAATATGTAACCTACATTTTCTATTACAGACTGAGGAGGACGAAGAACGTCACCAGGCTGCAGGATCTGGTTGACAAGTTGCAGCTCAAGGTGGTACAAAGAGGCAGGCTGAGGCAGCGGTAAGGGCAAAACCTTTATTTTAAATCATGAAAACTTGATACTGTGTCATATTTCATGTACAGTATATCTGCTGACCTTTTTGCACATGTAAACATTTTGATTGTGTTGTATTCCAGGAGGAACAGGCCAACGTTCATCTGTCCAAGTGCAGGAAGATCCAGCATGAGCTGGAGGAGGCTGAGGAGCGTGCTGACATCGCAGAGTCCCAGGTCAACAAGCTGAGAGCCAAGAGCCGTGACTCTGGCAAGGTAAATAAGTACACATTTAAGTTTCATGAAAAATATGACAAATTAAATTCCTGTCATAAATGACAAAATAAAATTATCATAAAAATCATTATTGCATTAAAAAAATTAATAACAGCAAAACTTTTCCACAGGGTGTGATGTGTATGTATGAAATGTAAGTAATCATTTATTCATTTTTTTTTTTTCACAGGGAAAAGAGGCAGCTGAGTAAAACACTCCGGTTGATGGCTTGTTTCTAATCATATAATATGATGTGAAATATACCACAATAAAATCATTTTTATCTTAAACTGCTGTCTGTCTTATTCTGATCTCATTGTGTCCTCTGAGTAAATGTGAGATTTGGATCATTTGTGATACAGCTGGACGACATTCTGAAATCTTTACTGGAATGTTTGGCTACAAAATATAGAACACACTTTTTTAGGTAAGAGCTGTTTTGATTATCAAGAAGCTCTAGGAGCACTTTTGGAATCACTAAGAGAAATTAGAGAAAGTGGTCAATGAGAAAGGAAAAGGGGTTTCACAAATGTCACTGCAATCGTCAGGTTAGGCCTTGACATAAATATGTATGATTAACTAAATAATTTCAGCTCAGTTAACTCATACCTTGAATGCCTCAACAAAACTTGAAGCACGCTTATTATTAGAATGAACCAAAGCTGTCAAAAAGATGCCAACATTTCTAACAATAGGTTGAAGAAGGTATTCCAAAGGATTGGTTTAAGTTAAATACATCGGGGAGTAAAAGATGTCATTTTTTTTAACCTTCAGATTTAATATTCCCTGGTCAGACATAAGCATACATTTTCTAAGGCAATTAACAAACAAAGAAATAGTCTTACACGATTGTCTGCTTGAGGGTCACCACTTTGTTTATCCTGACAAAACAGAACATTTGAATCAGAGCAATATGAAACTCAGCAAACTAAGTTTTACATACAACAAGACTAGGTAAAGCATAGCTTATGGCTGAACCATGTATGGGTGTGTAAAATGATGGTCAGCTTGTAAGAGGGATATTCTGTTCAGCATGCAGTAAATTTGGAAAGAGTTGCACTGTTTGCGCCAATTATTTTTGAAACAGCCGGCCAGTGGGGACCAATGGTGTAATAGTTGGTTATACTGTGTCACACAGTGATGACAGTGTACAGAGGACGCTGTCATCAGTGTGACACATTTAATCAGCAAGCACCTTGAAGACCCAAAGGACACTTCCACCCTCACCTACCTGTACAGAAGGCAAATGGAATGCAGCTCATACAGATATTTGAGCGTAATCGACAATTAGACAATTTAAAATGGAGTTATCATGTAGACCTTTTGTATTATAGTACATGTATAGTTTCCTGTTATGTAGAGAAAATGAATCTTTTTTTAAGAGAGGGGAAGAGGGGAAGGATTTTCAGATGTTTTGGATTGTGTCACAAACATAAAACAGGTGCTCTGTTGCGTCTACATGTACATGGTACAATGGTGCATCACTTTAAACCATAGACTGTATATGTCTATGCTTTAAACACTGGTGCTGCAAAGAATTGTGGGATGGCATTCTCTCCTTTCTTTTCGTAAAGGAAGGTCCAGTGTATCCTATGCTAAAGGAAACAAGATAGGAAGCCCTGAGGATGCTTTCCTTAGCATTTAGAGAATTTGAACAGCTCTTATCATGGCTGCAACTGAGATACTTCCAGGTCATTTCACTCATTTAGGAATGTTCCTAAGCAAAAAGGACTACTTGACCGCAGCTTTGGTCTTAAAATGACAAAACCACAAAACTAATCGTGGCGTTAGATAGACGGACGGCAGAGTGACACTGTGATGCAGGCAGTGTGAGTTGCTCTGATTCTCTCCACTCCGGTGTCAGGTAAGTTACAGCTAAAGTGGAAACTACTGGTGATATGACAAGTTAAAAGTGTCTGAGATAACTGAGCTATGACCAAGACGCCAACTTTATGTCTGCAGTGTCTCCACTATATACATTTTCAAGTAGCGAGCTGTCATGGAAAAATGCTTGCCGTTGCTGCAATATCATAAATTTGCAAAATATCTGGTTGGGGAGAGAGAGAAAGATGAGACAAAGAGAAAATAGTAGAATGAACTAGCTTTCATTAAATCAGATTTGTATTTTGTATTTTCTACTGGGACAAATCCCAATCCCCTAGTTTTTAAATCAGCTGTGTCTATCTCTACTGGCTCTTACCCATCAATCTCCTCTCTTTCGAGGCTGTGTCCATTGGAGCATCATCTTTGGTAACACTTGCTCGGGTTTTCGTTAATATTTTTTGCCATCACTCTCTCTTTTTTCTCGCGTCTACTCCTGACATACAGGTGTGCACAGCTGCAGCAACTCAAAACATTAGCACATGTACTACTCCTGCGCTCTGTGCGTCAACCTAACTGAACGTGATTGGTTCGGTGCGGCAATAGGCAAATACTAAGGGCGCCGTCCATCAAGGGGGCGCCACAAATGAGGGAAGGAAAAAAAAGTGTAACGTTCACTATTCTTATGCTAAAACTAGTTAGTACTATTATTTCCTAATATGAAAAAATAAGCCCATATTAATTTAACTGCATAGCAAAGCCTATTAAATAATAATAATAAAATACTTTCCTAAGTCTCCCCCCGCCCCCCTCCGACTGATTAGACTGTACCTGCTCTTTGGGGGGATGGTCAGTTTTCTGATGTGACCCCAGAAAGCAAAAAGAAGAGGAGGAAAAACGTGACAGAGACAGCGGTACAGTAAAGATAATGTGATGAAATTATTTCTCTGTTGCATTGCATTGCATTAGTTATCTAGCAGAGTGTAGTGTTAACTTGCTAACTTGCTTTTGAACGATAGTAGCCTTTAGCCTAACATGGTTTGCTAATCAATAAATAGCTAGTTTTAACATCAGTTAATGTTACTGCAACCGAGCGTTATGGAAAATAGTAATGTAGGTTACTTCTCCCACCTTACATTCCTAAGGGAAATTTGTAAAGATTAGATCTATTCAGCAGGTGTTATACATTTGTCTACTTTTTTATTGACATCTGGCTAGCTAAGGTTTGCCCTGCTTGTAATAGTCAATCAAAACGCAATTCCTTTTCCACCCATTTATATATCATAGTTGTTAGCCTAGTTGTTTGTTGTTACAGTTCATATTGTCTAAAGTGTGTTTATAGTGTTTAACTTTGCATCAGTGTTAAAGTGCATATCATTAATGTTAATACTCCATAACTACATACTTGTAATTTGTTGTGTCAGTACTGGTTCCTTTAATATCTTATTTTGTGGAGTGCCTTATTTATATTATATTTATAATTTATTGTATGTCACTTGTTTACAGTTTTTTATTTTGTTAGTAGTTAAATCTTATATTTTGTGAAGGCTATTTTGCTATATTGCTTTTTTGTATTTATTTATTGCTAACATATTCTACTTCTTGTTAACTTATTTTCTTAAAATAAAAGGAAATGTCAAAGACAAACCTATTCAGTTTCTTGTGTGAGTGTATGTAAATTGGCAGTGGAATTTACTGTAATGCAAGGGGGGCGCCACCTAAAATCTTGCCTTGGACGCCAAATTGGTTAGAGCTGGGACTGGTTTTTCGTGTTGTCTGTCAAAACACAGGTGGAATGAGTTCTTTCAATGTTCTATCAACCATGTCTTATTTGACTATGGAGGAAAAGTAATATGACGATGGTTGTCGTTATCGTTTTATCGCCCAGCCCCACTTCTGAACACTTGAATCAGTGGTGGTCAGACAGGCAAACAGGATTCTGAAGGACCCAACACATATTTTACATCATGAATATGAACTTCTGTCATCAGGTTTACGCTATAGCTCTAGCAGATGCAAAAGTAACAGCTATAAGTTTGTCCCCACATCCATTGCACTTCTTAAAACAACCTCCTCAGGCCCTAGCCGTTTTAAAGCTACGATTAAATTGAGAAAGGGACATTTATTCCTTGAATACTTGAGATGACCCATGAATGTAATGGGTAGAAACCCCTAGACCGTTTCTTGGACTGTCCTACTTTGGAGCACTCTGCCAAACAGCGGACTGGTTATGTCTTTACTATAGAATATGGTTCACTTAAAACCAACGAATACCAAATGCTTAAAATAGTTCAGGCCTGAAGTCCTTTTAAAACCAGTCTGCCAGCTAGGTATTGGGAGAGGAAATGGCCTTTCTCCCTGTGGGGCTGCGAGCCGAGCCGTGTACAGAGACAGAGCGTAGTGGCGAGCCTAGATACAGAGAGGCCAATTTAATGATAGCATGGCATAGTCTTCAGCAGTTATCGGTTTTGCCTCTCATGTGATTTCCATAAACAGTCCAAAAACACAGCAAAGAATGTTATCATCAATAATGCAATGGGTCAATAAACGAATAATAATAATAATAAAAACTCTCCAAATATAGAAATGAAATTAATCGCGAGGCCACAACCAAACCAAAGGAACAAAACATGTAATTTGATCCTAGCATACAGTACATTAAAGCGGCTATGACCGTATTACACTAAGCCGACACCAAAACTTCTGTGGTTAAGCAGGATTAAGGAGAGGTACTTCGCTGGGAGGAGAGACGAAGCGTGATTCGCCCCTCTGCAGAGTCCACAGCGCTGCCTCTCTCGTCTATCTCCCCCAGCCGAGCTCCCGTCACTGGGGGTAGTTGCTCCGTCAAGCTGGATCCACTCGGTGGTTCTGAACTCTGCAGCGCTCTCCCACCGCACTCTCATCACCCACGCTGCTTGTGACGGTTAAGTCTGTCCCTTTGTCTCGGCGCTCCTCACAGGCCCGGCTAGTTCTTCACCGTCTCCTGTTCTCAACTCCTCCGCTTCCTACGTACACACCTGTCCAAAGAAATCTAGCCTCAGGCAAAAGAGCTCACCTCCCCACACTGTGCACCAATCATCTCCCCCCCTCTCTTGAGAGGCCAGGTGCAACAGGTTACACAAAAGAAATACTCAGTAAGTGCAGTCTCACAGGTGCAGCCTGACCTGCGCCTCTGTACTCCTCGACGCTAAGGAGTCAGTGAACCATCAGTGAACTTACATGTCACTCTCACTCATTGATGACGACAACAGCTGTTGTCGAACTTGGACTTAAGGCAAAGCATTTCTGCAGCATGATCTGCTGCTCCATGTATTTATTTTTGATTAGTGTTGTGTATTGTAATTTTTTTCACACCAATTATCACTCTTTGCTTTCACTTACTACAGTATTTACAACACAATAGCTCTGGTTGGCCCAGTATTATTCAAAAACGTTAAAAATCATTTCAAATAATGGATGAGCCACTCTCAGTCTTTGTGGGGTAGAGCTAATATATTAAAACTCAATATGTTATTCAGTTTCTCATATACAATACATCATGAGATCAGGTATTTTTATCTGTTATCCACCATTAAATTATCCTCTCATGGGCATTGGGCATGGAATTTGGCGGCAGCAAAAATGTTGTAACAGCTCCTTAGTGCTAATGTCTTTGTATCATCCTATAGCTATAGAGCTGCTCTGGAAAATAATGTTACCAAAATTCTTTGAGGTCGAACAATCACACACTGATGTGGTTAGTTCCCCATCCTGCTCTATTTAACAGAACATGTTTTGAACATGTTGGAATGGTATCATTACAGCTGGACAAATACTTAATGAAAATATGTCAGCAATGACAAAGTCAAGAGAAACTTTGGTCAAAATTATTTACATATAATCAAATGTGTAACTGGACTGCCTCCCTACAAAAGAAAGTAACAAGCGGAAGTCGTTACACTCGTAAAAAGGCAGAAAATAGACTTAAGCCTATAAAGATGCTCTGGGTTATGGTTACACTCATAAAACCTAAGTGAAACACAAGTCGTATTCAGCCTGTGTGGACAGCTGTATTGATTGAGATCTGTTCTTCCATCTGTGCAAGACGATAAATTAAGAAAGTGGAAAGCATTTTGTGTTGATTCAGTGTTAATCACAATACAAGTATGAGTCATGTAGAAAATATAACCCTTTGTATTTCTTTTATTTAATGCTGATATGATACCTTGGATTGTCATGACATGAGAGAAAAAATACAATTTTATGTAATTATTATTAATTAGAAATCGGTGTGAATGCACAAATATCATGTTACCACATGAATCTGTTGTGGACACCCTATTTGGCATGTATCCCATTTTTAACTTTTGCTGCATCAGCAAGTCAGATCCAATATAAAGAGTCCCAAGAGAACAGAGCAGTGTGTGGTAGAAGACCCCTGAAGACTCCAGCTTGTGGTAAGTTTATCTACTATGTGCTTTGGAGTAATTCAGTGTTTTACTAAGAAATTATTTTAAAATGTGCATTTATAACTTTTCTCCATGACTGAAAATATTTAATATGTTTTAAACAGGATTGTGGAATAACAGACTTTTGACAGAGACAGGGTCAGGTATGAACAACTTTTATTTAATTGTTATGTATTTTATGTGAAACATTTCATTAAATTCAGTTAAATTTTTGGTCATCAAATTTTGGATGAGTTGGATTATTGTTAATCTGATAACTAGTAACTCAGTTTAGGAGGGAATTTTAATAAGCTCAAGATCAAGTCACTTGTGATGTGATATAATTTGAGGAGAGATATTTAATGAAGTAGTTGAGCTCAGTAACTGTGGCCCGGGTCAGTCACATGAGCTGAGTCAGTAGCTTTAACACAGATAAATAACATTACTCTTTCATTATTACCTCACAGAGGTAAATTGCCACCATGAGTACGGACGCAGAGATGGCCGTTTATGGCA